>JAJHSJ010002264.1:0-44526 GCA_021015155.1 Magnolia officinalis
TGTCATTTGGAGCGTACTAAACCCCGGTAATTATCCAGAATGAGAACCGTAGTAATATTTAATGCTCTAATGATGAGTTGCATTGATATGTGGATTTGGATGAGGATTAACATGCTTGAGTTGATATGACCAATATCATTTATATCTTGCACCGCATGTTCTTGATATGACCAATATCATTCATATCTTGCATCGCATAGCCTTGGTACGGCTGATTACATTCATGTACCCATCAGCATGATTCCGAATTACTCTGACATTGCATTATGAGCACATTCAGATTACGCACACACTTACACCACCCTCTAAGCTTTCTATAAGCTTATGCACGATTGATGCATGCAGGTGACGCCAGGTTGCAGCCGTAGCTTCACTGCAGTAGGAGCGTGCAGTCGGGCTTTAGGAGTTTCCGTTATTATCTTGTATTTCCCTTCATACGCATTGTACTCAAAGTTTTTTATCATAGTAGATTTTGTGATGGTGTTCTTGTTCATGGGTTATGCTTGTAGTTATGCTCATTACGAATCAAAATCATGTTAGAAATCCTCATTGTAGAATTCCAGGATCAGAACCTGGTGTATGGGTGCCATGAGCCGAGAATGGGGTACTACGAAGGCTATCGGCGCCGGATTCGGCGATCGAAAATTTTATGAGCCTGGTTTCTGAGTTTAGGGCATGACAATTTAAATGCGCCGATCGACAGATATGATTAGAAGTCTGTTCAATGGTCACCGATGGTCGGTCAGGGCCGCGGCTATACGGATATGAGCAAGAAAATATTCTTACTCTACATGTGAAGTTTGGTCAAAACCGACGGACTGAAATTCTCAACTTCGCGTAAGAGTGGACAACCCAATTCACTTAAGTTTCAGATTATTCCATTAAGGTATTTGCACTTTTGTGCACTCGTCCCTTGGCTCAAGTTGAGCAGTTTTGGACACTATCCAGGTCCGACTCCCACGATGGACATCGAGCCCAGTAAGACGGACATTATTCTAAAGTTTTAGAACTAGTGGCCCACTAACGAGCGGTCTAGAGCTTATTCGGAAAATCAGGGCATTTCTGGAATGAATTAGGTATTGAGATTTCTCGTGGGCAATGATTAGGGTTTGGATTAACTATTTTTGTAATGTGGCCTATTTATAACTAGTGAAAGTGGAGATTTGGTCATGATTACTCTAAACCATCGGTTTTAGGCTGAAAGAGTAACGGGGTTGATTTGGTCTATTAGTCAAGATCTGGGCCTTATCTGACTCGGCTTCGGTTAGATCTTTAATTTAGTTATGATTGTCTTTATTAGTTAGCGACGGGTCGGTTAGATTTGGGCCCTATGTGTAACGCCCCGGATTTCGAGGGTCGAGCAAAGCTCAACTCTCGAGATCCAGCACATCACTTATGCAACATAGATAATGATGTTTAAATGTTGTCCATATTAATGAATTAAACATGAGCGGTATTGTACCAAAACAACATATCATACTCCAGAGATAATGTAATTTAGCAAGCAGAAGTCTGAAATATATGAATTGAAGTAAGTAAGCAGTTCACGACCTCCAGAGTATGATAATGTAACAGGGTTTAATATATACAATGTTTATTTCAGAAGATACAAAATATCAAAACGTAGGTGTTCAACTAATTCATGTAACCTTGTAATCCCGTCGAATTAATACAAGGTCTACGTAGACCCGCCTAATAGCTGAAAGTAGGAGAATTCCACCTCCTCATCTATGATATCCAAATCAGCGGCATAAACTTCGTCGTTACCTGCAACTACAACAGAGTCTGGTTGGTGTTTTAAAACACCGTCCCAGGGTAGGAGTGAGTGATCAACTCAGTGGTACTATAAGGCAAAGGTTAACATGTTATCAATTTAGTCAAGCAGTAATGATAAAGCAGTACAACAATCATTCCTTAATTACTCTTGTTAATGCAGGAATGATATGTGGAAATGATGTATGCCCTCGCACGAAGCTCCCTCACAAGCGACTCCAACAACCAAGTTCGTGCATGACAAACTCCCTAAAGGTGTAACTTCCTCGCTAAAGCACATGCAATGCGGTGCATGGTAGTGTTAGCAGGTTTGGGAAGCTAAGGTACCTCCCTTTATATCATTACCCCAAATGAATGATCCATCTAGGGTTGTCAATCCTAGTTAATCACATATGATAGGCAAGTTGTAGGGCATCACCCCTAATGAAAAGCAGTCGATAGACAAATTCAAAAGTTTATACTCGCTGTCACTACGGGAAGGCTCGTCACCTTAGCATAGGCCGACAACTCGAACACGGTGTCCCATACCACCATGCCCGGCTCACGAGTTTGGGTTGCTCACTGGTCACTACGGGGAGGCTCGTCACCCTAGCGTAGGCCGACAGCTCGACCACAGTGTCCCATACCACCATACCTGGCTCATGAGTCTTAGCGGATCGTGGTACCATGGTTAAAACGGGTCTTTACATCGGTAAGTGGTACCTTAGATTCAAGCAGTGGTGTCCATACATGGTAAACACACAATAGGCCAATCGGTTTAATAGACAAGTTCAACTGGTATGGGTGTACGTTGACTTAATCGACATGAAGCGCATAAGCCCTCCACATGGCCTAACCACTGTTGATAATCGTCGTACGAACCAGATTTATAGAACGTGTCCAATGTTGCGAGACTAGTTCGGCCACTCAAATGAGAATTGTTATTGGTTGCCTGGACTACGTTATAGTCCCAATCTTACTCAAATGTAGTAGGTAAATACATGTGATAATCATATCAGTATTTAATAAACAATTTAAGTGAATCATTCATTTAAACATTTCATCAAACACATTGAACATGTTACCATACATATGCATTTCATCCATTAATCGCATAGTAGAAATTAAGATTACGTGAAGGAAACTATACATATGGATAAGATAATTGAGAATCCTATCTCAATACGCATACTAAATACAATTCATCAACAATTTCTCATTCAAGCATTTCATCAAACAGTTAAACTGCACATTACCAAATACATAGACTAAACTAGTTACGATGTGTATTATGGCTAATCCTTACATAAAGGATCGTAATATGTAAGGCCCGTATCCTAGCCCGTACTGTTCCATAGGCTTTCGCGGTCCTCCAGGTCGAATTCTGGTGACTCACAATCTGTAATTAGTAGTTATGCGTGACTCTGAGTCGTATCCCATTTTCCAGAGTCGGCTCGACCCGAGACCTATACGCTTGCGACCGCACCATCGCCGAGGTTTCGTTGCCGCGTCTCGCACGCCAAGGCGATACCTAGGCCGAGAGATGTGGGCCTGCGTTCGGTTCGAGAAAATGCCGCGTGTTGCAAATACCGAGGGAATCTCTACAACATGTCAAATCAATACCATATCACATCACTCCCATCACTCACACCCATCCCCAAGTACAACTACCCATCTCCAAAAGTTAACTTTCCATCACTTCACCCATCTCTCTCCCCATCACTCCATCACTCACATAACCTCTCTCTCTCATCTCTCTCTCATTTCTCTCCCAAGCTCCATGGGAGCAACTTCAACATCCCAACCTCCATGAGATAAGCATTGTGTGGCCCACTCTCTACCACTCAATCCAACCATTCAAAGTCCATCTCGATCAATGAATCGCACCCCTTGGAGCTCTAGGTCGCATTGGCGGAAGAAGGAAGAGAAGATCAAAGGTGGGTGTTCATTTCATTTGATTTTGATGTTGGGTCCACATGATTTGGGACCAACTTGATGTATGCATCGTATTGGAAGGGCCCGTAGTGGCGGGGTCCCTCCATCTCTCCGCTCTCTCTCTATTTTCCTTCCCCTAGAATGAAGTGGGTGTAAGACCCGTATCCTAGTCCGTACTATTCCGAAGGCTTCCGCGATCCTTCCGGTAGAATTCCGGCAATCCCCGACCTAAAGCCAACGTTACGCACGATCCTAAGATGAGATTTGCATGCCAAAGTCGGCTTGACCCGAAACCTATACCTTGGCGACCGCGCCGTCGCCGCGGTTCCAACGCCGCGACTCACGCACCGACCCGATACCCAGGCTAGAAGATGTCAGCCCGTGTTCAGTTCGAGGAAAACACCGCGCGTTGCAAATCCCAAGAGAATCTATCAAATCCATCACATCAATCACTTCACTTGTCAAAAGTACACTCCCATCACTCACCATTACTCACACCCATCCCCAAGTACAACCACCATCCCCAAAAGTCAACATTTTCTTACAACAAAGTACCTACTCACATCACTCACCATTACTCCTCTCCCATCATCTCATTCTCTCTCATTCTCTCTCTCATTTTTACTCCCAAGCAACTCCAACGTCCAAGCCTCCCATGGAGAGGCTAGTGTGGCCCACCTTCCTACCTCCCATCTCCACCGTCAAAGCCTCATCTCAACCGTTGGATCACGTTCTTTGGAGCTATAGAACACGTTGATGGAAGAAGGACAAAGAGATCTTGAGGTGGGTGATTTTATTTTGTGATTTGAGGGCCCATTTATGGTGGGACCCATCTTGATGTATGCATTGATAGGGAGGGCCCATGGTGGCGGGGTCCCTCCCCATCTCTCATCTCTCTATCTCTCTCTCTCTTTTTTCAATTTTTTTTTTTATGATGATCATGATGTGTGGCCCACTTGATGTGCACGGCGCATCCGGGCCGTCCATTGGTTGGGCCAGCGGCACTGGATGCTGCTGGATACCATTCAGCAACTGCATGGCCCACTGAGTTGTGTCCCATCGTCACCATCCTTGCTGGACCACTGGATGAAGGGAAAAATATAAATATCAACTTGATCGTGAGGTGGCCCACTCACTTGAGACCCACCTGATGTGTTGGGTCCACCGGCCAGCATGTGGGACATGTGGACCCAGGCCATAATGTATGGGTTTTATCCCACTGCCCGGATCGGTGGGACCCACATGAAATATGTGTTTTATACACACCCGTGCTGGACATCTTCACAATAGTAATAATAATAAATATAAATATATAATATCATATGCTAGGCCCACATGTGGGAGCCACCCTGATATACGTATTTAATCAAGGCCGTCCATCTGTGGACGGTGGGCGGAGACAGATTGGCTGGTGTTCCTTCTACGCAGCAATTCAGCTGCAGCAGGCCTTGTGGGGCTCTGATGTATACGTTAAATAACCACGCCATCTGTGCTGCCTCTAGCACGTCGGCCCATTTGATGATGCGTTGAATCTACACCGTCCACGCCATGGACAATGGGTCCCACGTAGCTCAAAGCTGCTGACTAACGTTATTAAGTTCTGACTGTCTGATCAGGTATGTGTTTTAATACCAGCCGTCCATCTCTATGCTCCTGTGAGGCCAGGTATGATGTATGGGTCTTACCTGCACCGTCCAACAGTTTTGGACGGTGGGTACCCACCATGTGACACCTGTTTTATCCCAGCCGTCCATCTTTTGAACATGGGACCACCTTGATTTACGTGCTTCAATCCACTCCGTCTGTCCATTTTGATGGACGGTCCAGATAGTGGGACCCACCTTAGAGTATGTATTGTATCCGCACCGTCCATATACGTGGGGCCTACCATCAACAGGGATGCTGGGCACTGACAGCGCTGGTCTCTCTCTCCTCTCATACACACGCGTGTGTGTATATATATATATATATATATATATATATATATATATATATATATATATATATATATATATATATTAATATAATATATTGTTATATAATATAATATTATATATTATATTATCTTATGATGGTGGGCCACTTCTACGTGGGACCCACCTTTTATATAAAAGAATTCTGCACTGTCCAGATTCATCTGGACGGTGGGTTGCAATATACATATAATATTATATAATATAATATACTATATTTAAAGGGATGAGAGGGTGGGCCACTTCCACGTGGAACCCACCAGATGCATGTATCTCATCCATTCATCCAGCCCACCTTGTTACGTGGCTGTGCACGCCGTCCAATCCAGGGCGTGGTTAGAAGCGGATTGACTGGCATACCTCGCACCAGCTGTGGGGTTGCTGCACTGACGTCGACAACTCTGTGAGTCCCACCTACCTTCTGTGATGACACCAGCCAGAGGGTATGATCATGGGGTATTTGTAACATCCAGACCGTCTATCTCCACTGTTCGCTAGTTAGGACGGTGGAGATCCCACTTTAATGTATATGCTTTAGCCACGCCATCCAGTGGCCCACCCTGATACTGAGGACTATCCAAACCGTCCATTCATTCCATCTGGACAAGGTTGGGGAATCCCACCGTGATGCACGTTTTGCATTTCACGCCATCCATCTAATTGGTGGGTCACACGTATGTGGACCCCACCATGAGATAAGTGTTATATCCCTACTGTCCATCCATTAGACGCGGTGGCCAGTTAACCCACCCAGCAGCTATCGCTGTTGTATTTGGTCAGCAATTTCATGGGGCCCATTGATGCATGTGTGCATCCAAACCGTCCATCCCATTTGGTGAAAGAAGCAGATTCAACTCTATGGGGTGGGCCACGTGTGTGGACCCCACCTTAATATATGTGATTCATCCGAACCGTCCATGCATTTGGTAAGCTCGTCCTTGGGCTTGACCAGGAAAATAAGGCAGATCTAATATCAAGTGGACCACCCTATAGAAAACAGTGGTGTTGAACGCCCACCATTGAAACCCTTTGGGTTACAGAAGTTTTGAACCGGTATGATATTTGTTTTTCCTCTAATCCAGGCTTTTGTGACCTTATGATTAGACTGGATGGGGTTAAAACACCGTGGTGGGCCCGCAGGAAATTTATTTGTGGAAATCATTGTCACCACTGCCATTTGTGGTATAGTCCAGATGTTCTTTGGATCTGATTCATTGCTTGGATAATGCTTTAAAATGATCTCAAAAAAAAAAATACATATATATAAATAAGAGGAATGGTGTAGATGGTGCGACCCGTATAATGCGGCCCATTTGATGTATGTTGGCCCATTGGTGCGGCCCATATGATACTGTCCATATAATGTATTGGAGGCCCAAGTGCCAGATCCCACCTATTATGTATTTGAGGCCCGTGGGATGAGGGGCCAAGGTGATGTATTTGAGGCCCAGGTGCAGGGCCCACCTGTTGTATATTCAAGGCCCGTTGCGATATGTGATGTTGCCATGATGTATTTAATGATGTTTATGTGGGCCGCTCCTTGGTAACAATGTTGGTTAAATGTCCACATTGTGACCTTTCCTTGGGCCCTTTGTTAGGTTGATTATCGAGAGCGAATTGCCAACTCTAATTATCGATCGATCCAATTATTGTAACCGATTAGCCGATTTTGATTATTGATCGATTCCGATTGTCGTGACCGATTTCCTGGTTCTGATTACCTTGACCGACTACCGATTTCGATTAACGTGACCGATTTACCGATTCCGACTATCGATCGGTGCGATTGTCGTGGCCGATTTGCTAATTTTGATTACCTTGTCCGATTTGCCGATTCTGATTATCGAGGCCGCGTATCGAGGCCAATTTCAAGTGTCAATTCGATCGTTGAGGCCGAGGTCGATTGTCGAGACCTATATGATGTATATGCGACCCGTAGCTGGGGCCCACTGTGATGTATTCGTGGACATGAATTTGAGGCCCATGAGCAGGGCCCACCCGTTGTGTATATATGACCCTTAAGGCCCATTGTGTCGTATATTAGGCCTTTGTGTAAGGTCGTGGGCCCATTATATGTTTGGCTCTATGTGGCCATTCCTTGGGGCCAATGTTGGTTAAAATGTCCATATTGTCGAGGCCGATGGTTGACGCCGGTTATTGATACCGATTATGAGTATGTGACAGCATAGCATCATAATACATGCCCATACGCATCATCCGCATCTTTGTTATGAGATGTGATTGACCATTGCATATGCCATAGGGCAGGTTGTTCATAGGGCTCCCTGATAGGCGGAGTTGCCCCATATGAGAGCATGACATGCACAGGATTGATGCATGACTGGATTGTTTGACTCATGCATCTTGCATTGTGTGTTATGATTACTATACGCCCTAGCGACATCAGGGTCGTAGCCTCCACAGGTATTTCGTGGATGGTCAGATGGGACACCGAAAATCTGTTCTACATGGGGTGCTATAGATATCCCTGGGTGAAAGTCCCTAAACCCTCTTGGTTCCAGAGGTTGCTCCAACGTTTAGACCGAGTGGATGCATGAGCGCATGAGGGCTGCATACCGTTAGGCCGCATCTCCCACTGTGTCGTGGTCGGTTGGAAGGGGGTGCGGCCTTACCTGCCCGAGAGGAGGGGGCAATGCTAGGCTGAGTCTAACCAGCTCGAGGAATGGGTCCGCTATCGACGAGCCGAGCCCGATATTGGCAGGCGGATAGTGAGGTCTCTTCCACTCACCTTGTTGCGCGCGATGGGGTGGCAATCTGGTTTGGAGTGTAATAGACCCCGGTGATTTCCCAGAGAGGAACCGTACTGATATGTGGACTTATTGAGTAGGAGTTGCATGCTCATACATTCATTCATTCACTATCCACTCGGGCTGGTGGTGCGCAACTAATTGTTGTGTACCTTCGTTATGGCAAGGATTTCGGTTGGGCGCGCGACTAACCTGAGATCAGGAGTTTACCACGTTGAGTCTGACTATCCAAATTTAGGTATGGGACTGGTTTGGATAGAAGTCCCTTGTGGTGGACCCCGTAGCCTGCGATACTACATACTATCATCCCGACTTCACACTCCAGCATGACTATTTCATTCTCATCGCATATTGCATTACATCCGCAGGTACATGACATTTTGGGTTCCTATGTTTCTGTACTTATATGGCCTAGACGGACTTAGCAGGATTTGTATAATTGCATCGCATCTTCAGCATCTGATATTTGGCTCTTTATGACTCCTTATTACACAACTATTTCATATTGCGTATTCTGATATTGTTTGACTTATGGACTTGACCATACTTCCGCTTATTTTGTTATCGTATAATTCATGATCTTGTCAGTATTTCTGCTTACTCCGATAATGTATGATTTATGGATTACCTGTAATTTTGGTATTGTATGATGATGACATTGTATTGAATACTTGACACTTACCTTGTGCACACACTTACACCACCCTCTAAGCTTTCTATAAGCTTATGCACGATAGATGCGTGCAGGTGATGTTAGGTTGCAGCAATATTGCGCTTGGAGAGTGCAGCGGTCTTCTGGAGCTTGATTTTCAATTTATGTATTTCCCTTTCAGCATTGTACTCAAATAATTATATTAGTGGATATGTGATGATGATGTTGCCTTTGTGAATTGGGTTATGCCTTTGGTTATGCTTATTACGAATTAAACTGATGTTGAAAATCCTCCTGGTAGCATCCCAGGATCGGAACCTGGCGTATGGGCACTGGGAGCCGAGAATGGGGTTCTACGGAGGCTGTCGGCACCGGATTCGGCGATCGGGAATTTTGTGAGCCCGGTTTCCGAGTTTGGGGCGTGACAGTGGGCCCCACCAAATTGTGTTAAATCTACTCCATCCATCAGACAGTGTGACCCACCACATTCAAGGAGATCTACCGTCAACTAATGGGACGGTGGGAAATCCCACCCGTTAGACCAAAAAATATATAATATAATTATAAATATGTATTAATATATATATATATATATATATATATATATATATATGTATAAGAATGGTGGGCCACGTCCATGTGGGACCCACCACAATGCATGTGTTTATCCATGTCGTCTAGCGTCGACGCTGGACGGGTGCGGCTAACATGGAGTGCGTGTACTAACATGGGTGTGTACTAACGAGTTAAAAAAATTATTATTATTATTATTATTATTATAAGGTATTTGGGTGGGTTGCTTATGTAGACCCCACCTTGATGTATAAGTTTAATCCATGCCGTCTATTCCATTTCCCAACTCATTTTAGGCATTAAGCCGAAAAATGAGATCAATCCGACTATCTAGCGGGCCATAACATAGAAAACAGTATTTATACCGTTGAAATACATCTTGATGTTTCTATCCGCCAAAACATATTACATATTGGGCTTGATCGGTCTGTTTTGAACCATGAAACGTAATGACTAGAGTGGATCTCCCGGATGCGGGCCTCACCTATGAAAAACCCCAAGATTTAAAAAATAAAATAAAATAAAGAAAGAAAGCAGCAACGCTGTTACTGCTGGCATCCAGAGGACGGTGCAGCAGCGTCCTGCTGCATTAGAGGTGGGCTGGGACCCATAGCCATAGGCCCCACCATAATGTGTGTCTAACATTAGGACCGTGCATTTGATGGGGCCCCTTTTTACAGCAGGGCACCCCAAAATTCAGCCGCATACCAGAGCTCAGATGGTCCACGTCACAGGAAACAGTGGATTGAACGGCTGCCATTGAAACCCTATTTGGGCTCACAGAAGCTTTGAATCATTATGAAATTTGTCTTTCCTTTTCATCCAGGGTCTGTGTGACCTTATCAACGTTGGATGAGAAATAAATGTTATGGTGGGCCACACATGTGGGACCCACATGATTTATGTCAAAGATCAGCACCGTCTAAAGCTTCCAACGGTATGGACGATGGTTTTTTTTATAGCTCTTGTATGATATATTATATCATATAACTATAATATTATATAATATTATATATATGCATATATATACTATAAGATATATGGTGGTGGGCCCTATTGGGACCCACCTGTACTCAAATCGTCAGCAGTGGCTGACGCTGCATCTGTTGTGGAGCCCGCCTGCTATGGGACCCACCACGATGTATGTATAAATCACGCCGTCCATGGGACCCACCATGATGCATGTGTTGCATCCAAGCCGTCCAACCATTTTGAAAGCACGTCTTAAGGCTTGAGACTAAAAATAAGACAGATCTATAGTTCAAGTAGACCCCACCTTGTGTTATGTGTTGTACACACATGTGACACGTGTGATAGTGGGACCCATGTGAGCTCTGTTTCATCCACACTGTCAGTACGTGCACCAGTGGGATGGCCCACCAAGTGGAAATCCACCATGATGAATGTGTTTTGTCTACGCCACCCACGCCGTCCATCTATTGAAAGACCCACCGTGATGTATGTTTTGTAATCCACACCGTCCACATATCTGGACGGTGCTGGACAATGTTTGGATGGTGCTATCCAATGTTTGGATCTGCTGATTTGCATGGACAACGTTTGGACGGTGCCGATTTACATGAATAATGTTTGGATGGTGCTGATTTACCTGAGTAAAGTTTGGACAGTGCTGATCATTGTTAGTGGGCCATGTGCCCCATGGAATGATAGTGTGCAATGATACACATGTTACAACTACAACTATTGAAATGATTTTGGTGCGTCCCATGTGATGAGGCCCACCTTGATGTATTTTGTGGTCCATTTGTCGAGCACACTTTGATGTATTTTGTGGCCCATTTGTCGAGCCCACTTTGATGTATTTTGTGGCCCATTTGTCAAGCCCATCTTGATGTATTTTGTGGCCCATTTGTCGGGTCCACTTTGATGTACTTTATGGCCCATTCGTCAAGCCCACTTTGATGTATTTTGTGGTCCATTCGAGGTGCCCACCTTGATATACTTGTGACCCATCTGTGTGGCCTACCTTGATATATTGATGGGGCTCATTAATACGGCCCATTGGTGCGGCCCGTGGATGCGGTCCATTTGATGTATATGAGGCCCACTGGTCTGCGCATGTGATATGGCCAACTCGATATATATGAGGCCCATTGGTGTGGCCCGTGGATGCGATCTACTTAATGTATTTGATGGCTCATGGGTTGAGGCCCAATGTGATGGATATAAGGGCCACGAGTGAGGCCCAATGAGACGTATGTGGGGCCTTTGTATGGGGCCGAATGTGATGTATATGAGGTCCATTGTGATGTGTGATTACTCCATGATGGCGGGCCATGCCTCGAGAGCAATGATGGTTTAATATCCACATTGATGGGCAATGATGGTTAAATGTCCACATTGTAACCTTCCATTAGTCCTTGTTAGGCCCATTCTTACCGATTCCAATTGTCATGGCCGATTGCCGATTTACGATCGAGGCCGATTGCCAATTCTGATTGACGTGATCGATTTGGTGATTCTGATTATCGATCGATCCCGATTGTCGTGGCCGATTGCCGATTCCGATTGGCATGACCGATTTGTCGATTCTAATTATCGATCGATTCCAATTGTCTTAACCGATTTGCCGATTCTGATTATGGATCTATCCCAATTTTCATGGCCGATTGCCAATTCCGATTGACGTGACCGATTTACCGATTCTGATTATCGATCGATTTCGATTATTGTGGCCGATGGTCGATTGCTGATTAGCGATCGAGGCCAATTATCATGACCGATTGCCGATTCCGATTAATGTGATCGATTTACCGATTCTGATTATCGATCGATTTCGATTGTTGTGACCGATTGCTGATTCTGATTGACGTGACCGATTTGTCGATGCTGATTATCGATCGATTTCGATTGTCATGAATGATTGCTGATTCCGATTGACGTGATCGATTTGCTGATTCTGATTATCGATCGATTTCAATTATTGTGACCGATTGCCGATTCCAATTGACATGAGCGAATTGTCGATTCCGATTGTCATGACCAATTGTCGATTCCGATTGGCGTGACCGATTTACCGATGCTGATTATTGATCAATTCTGATTGTCACGACCGATTGCCGATTCTGATTGACGTGACCAATTTGCTGATTCTGATTATCCATCGATTCCGATTGTCATGACCGATTACCAATTTCAATTGATGTGACCGATTTGCCGATTCCGATTATCGATCAATTCCGATAATCGAGGCCGATTGTATAGGCCGATTCCGATTGTTGAGACAGATTCTGATTTGTTGAGGCTGATTGTATAGGCCTATTCCGATTCTGAGTGTCGATTCCTATTGTTGAGGCCGATTTCGATTGTTGAGGCCGATTTCGACTGCTGAGACCAGTTGTCGAGACCTATGTGATGTTTATGCGGCCCGTATTTGAGGCCCATTGTGATGTGTATTCAACCCGTGTTTAAGTTCCAATGTGATGTATATGAGGCCTGTGTGATGAGGCCCATTGTAATGCAATTGAGGGCTAGGCGATGGAGCCCATTGTGATGTACGTTAGGCCCATGTGAAAGGTCCATCGTGATGTGTATTAAGCTCTTGAGTGAGACCCATGGTGTTGTATACTTGGCCTTTGTGTGAGGCCATGGGTCCACTATATGTTAGGCGCTATGTGGGCCATTCCTTGGGGGCAATGTTGGTTAAATGTCCACATTGTCGAGAGCCGATTGTCGATGCCAGTTATTGGTATTGATTATAAGTATGTGATAGCATAGCATCATGATACATGCCCATACACATCATCTGCATGTTTGTTATCAGATATGATTGACCATTGCATACGTCATAGTGTCGGTTGTTATGAGACTCCCTAATAGGCAAACATTGTCTCACATGAGTGCACGATATGCGTAGGATTGATGCATGACTGGATTGTATGACTCATGCCTCTTACATTGTGTGATGTGATTACGGTACGCCCTAGTGACATCAGGGCCTAGCCTCCACAAGCATATCGTGGATGGCCAGATGGGACACCGAAAATCTGTTCTACATGGGGTGCTATAGATATCCTTAGGTGAAAGTTCTAGAACCCTCTTGGTTCCAGAGGTTGCTCCAACGTCTAGACCGAGTGGATGCATGAGCGCATGAGGGTCGTATACCGTTAGGCAGCGTCTCCCACTGTGTTGTGGTCGTTTGGAAGGGGTACGACCTTACTTGCCAGAGAGGAGGGGCAATGTTAGGCTGAATCTAACCAGCTCGAGGAATGGGTCCGCTATCGACGAGCCGGGCCAGATATTGGCAGGCGGATAGTGAGGTCTCTTCCACTCACCTTGTTGCACGCGATGGGGTGACAATCTGGTTTGGAGTGTAATAGACCCCGATGATTCCTCATAGAGGAACCGTACTGATATGTGGACTTATTGAGTAGGAGTTGCATACTCATACATTCATTTCATTCACTATCCACTCGGGCTGGTGGTGTGCAACTAATTGTTGTGTACCTTCGTATGGCTAGGATTTCGGTTGGGCGCACGACTAACCTGAGACTAAGAGTTTACCACATTGAGTTTATTTATCCAAATTTAGGTATGGGACTAGTTGGATAGAAGTCCCTTGTGATGGACCCCGTAGCCTGTGATACTACGTACTATCATTCCGACTTCACTCCAGCTTGGTCATTTCATTCGTACCGCATATTGCATTGTATCATCGGTATCTGATATTTGGCTTACTGTCTCCGCATTTCATAACTGATTTACATTGCTTCATCAGTATATGATATTGTTTTTATTATATTTTTGCATCGCATAGTCTGGATAAGACTGATGGTATTTATGGGCCTATCAGCATGTTTTCGCATTACTTTGATACCGTATGATTTATGAACTTGCTAGTATTCCTGATATTGTATGATTTATGGGCTTGTCAGTATTTCCGCTTACTCTGATTACTCTGATATTGCTTACTTGGCACTTACCTTGTGCACACACTTTCAACACACACTAAGCTTTGTATAAGCTTATGCACGATAGATGCGTGCAGGTGGCGTTAGATTGCAGCAGCGTTGAGCTTGGAACATGCAGCGGACCTCTGGAGCTTTGATTTTCGATATATGTATTTTCCTTTCAGCATTGTATTCAAATGATTATATTAGTGGATATGTGATGATGATGTTGCCATTGTGATTTGGGTAAACTTGTGGTTATACTTCTTACGAGATAAATGTACGTTAGAAAATCCTCCTTGTAGGATCCCAGGATCGGAATATGGCGAATGGGTGCTGGGAGCCGAGAATGGGGTATTACGGAAGCTGTCGGCACCAGATTCGGAGATCGAGATTCCTGTGAGTCTGATCTCCGGGTTTGGGGCGTGACATAATACATATGACAAACATGAATCCTAGATTTACAGTCATGACAAGCACAAATCATAATCTCATGTTCATTCAATCATTTCAACAAACACATGGAATGCATCTTGTATTCAACATAGTTCACACATGTATAATATATTGAAAACGTCATGACTAAGATCATATGGCAGCAATCAAGTCAAACATAAATCATTAGCTGACATTGAAAGCCTTGAAAACCATAACCTAAATGTCTATAGTCCACACCTTTCGTCGGAATACTCGTTTCAGACTCGGTTCCAATACTACGTTCCGAAAACGGAACGACGGGCACCTAAACAATGAAATAGGTTAGCTATTTTGTCGATTACTCTATTTGGATTTCTAAATCAAGATTAGGGTTAGGATTTCTTACCCAGATCGTAACCGAAACGACTGTGTAGCGAAGTGAGGAGGAGAATCCGTGGCGTGGAGTCGTGGAAAAGAACACCAGCAATGATCTCTGTAACATCCCAGATTTTTGCCAACATGAGATTAGACGTCCTTAGGCAATGGGTCGCTCCTAACACCTTATTAACTTGTCACAACTCAATCCCAAAGTCTAAAACCTCTTTTGAACCCATTTCCTTTGCAAATCTCACCTTTCACCACCTTGTTCTTTAAATTTTCTAAGTACTTTCACATTAGACACTATCTTAAAGTTTAGGTAATGAAGAACAATACTTAAACTAAACATTGCTACAAAGGCCCAGGTACCACCTTAGACAAAAATTACTCAGGACTAAATCCTTTAGAAATTAGGCGAGAATTAGCCAGTGTTAAGTTAGAGTACCTGTGAAATTAGCACCAATCACTTTAAATATGATCTGCAAGACCCAAAACTTGTAGAATCATTGATGCTAGGTTACCCTAAAATCTAGGATCAATCTCATTACCCGTCTGCTCTCGGGAGCATCTCGAAACTCCGTATCAGGTCTAGACCGCACCTCGGGACTCCGGATAATACGAAGTTAAGGAATTAGCACCGCCTTGCTGGGCTTGACAACCATCTCAGAAATCAAATCCAGATAGTGTCCAACGGCTGTTCGCTTGAGTCCGGAGCGAGGAGTGTGAAAATACTTGATTTTCTTTAAAAATAAATATCTCAAATAGTAATCTAGCACCTCTCGCTTGCGGATCAGTATTAGGCAACCAGACCGTCAGAATCTGACCCAAATACACCCTCAGGTCATGAAAAATTTCATAAACATATCCATGTACTCAGAATCTCCGATCGCGATCCATTGACCATTGAACTGAAACTGGTCCGCCACGCGTGATCTGGAAAGCCGACCGGAATGAAAACTTAACTTCACCTAGATCCAATGTCTGTGAGCTTAAGTCCGACCTTTGGCTCAAGGAGGCCCGCCAGAAGTCCTCCGTTGAGCTGAAACCAACTCACTTTGGTTATAACCTAAGTATACCTTGACCTCAAGTCTATTTTAGTGAGTTTTGGGGCTATATAAGGACCTTAGAACCCTCTCTCTCACAACCATACGAATTTGAGAGACCCTAGAGAGAAGAGAGAAAAGAGAGAAAGTGTGAGAGAAGTGGGAGATTCTCCCTGCTACTCTTCCTTGCTGCCATCCATCCTCAACCACTCCATTCTAATCGCTTTCCCGGCGATTCCAGCTCCGTTTCTAGG
The DNA here is from genome assembly GCA_021015155.1 of Magnolia officinalis. Lineage (NCBI taxonomy): Eukaryota > Viridiplantae > Streptophyta > Magnoliopsida > Magnoliales > Magnoliaceae > Magnolia > Magnolia officinalis. Next base: position 16,656 of record JAJHSJ010002264.1, read on the forward strand.
TAAGAAACTCTAACCCTAAACTGATTTGGGGTTTTGATAGTTGTAGGTTATTAAATAGCTAACCTATTTCATTCTCTAGGTTACCAAAGTGCCGGATACAGAAGCTTGACAAACCTATCGTATTCATTACGATTCTACGATAAAAGGTGCGGACTTTAGGTGTATAGGTTATGGTTTTCAACGCTTTCAATGTCAGATAATGATAGATTCATGATTTGCATGCAATTGCACATGTACAAAGTGCTGTTTGTTTTCCGTTTCGATTAAAGATAAAGAATATGGAATTTTACGTACTCTAGGTATTTGTAGAAAGTACCGTATACGTATAAATTTTGGAAATGTGTTTGCCATGATTAATTGTTGTATTAATATATTATATATGAATAAAATACTTGTTTGGCGAAAGGGTTCGCCATAATACATGTTTTTGCTAATATAAACTATGTATGTTAAAATAGTGTATTCTAAGTGTTTGTGAAAATGACCGAATGAGTATAGAATTCTCATTCATGCTCGTCATGACTAATTGTCATGGATTTATGATTGTTGTATTGGCGATACCCCTTTGACGAAAGGATTTGCCCTAAATCACGCCACGACCAATATACACTACTTATATTAAAATGGGTGGCCCAAGTGTTTGTGGAAATGACTGAATGAATATAGAACTTGGATTCCTGCTTGCCATGACTATCCGTCGTGGGTGTACGCGTGTTATGATTGGGGCAACTCCCTAGTGAAAGGATTTGACCTAATGCCTATATGATCAACATATGTCATGTATGTTGATGTATGTATTTTAAAGTGTTTGTTGAAATGTCTAAATGAGTAGTAGTTGGTAAATTGTAATGTTTAAGGGTGTTGAGATATGATTCTCAACTTCTTTAGCTATGTGTATGATTTCTTTAGATATCTGTGTGATTAGAAATTGAATATGTTATGTTGTACTTCGTAACACGCTTAATTGATTGTATGATTTTATTTGTGTAATGCATATGTTTAAATTCATGTTTACATTGTATGATCCGTCATGGGTGATGGGGGAGTGGAGCAACGAGTGCGTGCAACAGCCCTGGCAGCCCTAAACGGATAATTTCAGTCTTTGATTCTATGATTTGGATTTTGATCCATTACTGCTTTAAACATCTGAAATTGAATGTGATTGGGGCTATTGTATAGTCCAGGCAGTCGGTAACGGGATCGAATTCGTGGCTGAGATTCATTTGCTACGTGTGATGTGTTCGACGAACCCGAGTCGTACTTCGGTTGGCGATAGTGGTTGGCCACACGAAGTGCTTTTGCACTTCATATCGTTCAACTTGTTGTGCGCTCGAGCTAGCTGAGCTCGTCAAGCAACCCGATCTGTCTTATGTATGTTCACCATGTTTGGACGCTACTGCTTGAACCTAGAGTACCAAACTTACCAGTGAAATCCCTTTTAACCATGGTACCTCGATCCGCTAAGACTCATGAGCTGCGCAAGTGGTATGGGACACCGTGGTCGAGCTGTCGGCCTACGTTGTGGCCACGTGTCTCCCCGTAGTGACCAGTGAGCAACCAGACTCGTGAGCCAATTATGGTGGTATGGGACACTATATTCGAGCTGTCGGCCTACACTGCTTGATGGGTGATGGGGGAGTAGTGCAACGATTCCATGTAATAGCCCTAGCAGCCCTGACAGTACCCGGTGTAGTGACCTCGAGCATACTCTAAATCTTTGGTGAGGCAATAAGCCTTCCCGAAGTAACAGAGTATAAACTAGATCTGTATTGATAAGGTGATGGGGGAGTGGTGCAACGATTCCGTGTAACAGCCTTGACAGCCCTTGCAGCAACCTAAAAACACACCATCATATGAGATTGTCTAGGACTGACGACCCTAGAATGGATCATGCTTGGGAATGATACAAGGGAGGTACCTTAGTTTCCCAATCCTGCTATTTGAAATGGACTAATAACAACTCGATAATCATGCTCATCATGCATTGCATGTGCCTGGAAGATATGGAGTACTGAGGAAAGCAAGCATGCCGTGAACGTAAGATGGTGTCGCAAGAGGGAGTATGTCGGTGAGGGCATTCATCATGACTGCATTCATACTTGCATTAATAAGAATAGTTAGGAGTGTTTGATTATACTACTTGACTGAGTCGATAACATGTTAACCTATGCTTTATTGTTCCACTGAGTTAGATACTCACTCCCACGTTACGGACGGTGTTCCGAACACCCACCAGACTTTGTCTGATTGCAGATGGCGACGCTACTCTTGAGGCGGAGCCGGACCTTTATGATGACAATGATGGTTGTTCGTATATGCTATGCTGACGGTTTCACGTGAGCCGTGTCTTGATCAACGAGATTACAGGGATGTTGACTAGTTGACACTACACATTTGGTATAATTTGAACTGTACTTGTAATTCATTAACCTGGTAACCTTATCACACTCTGGAGACTCACCACAGTTTTTATATTTTATATATTTATCACAGTCTTTCGCTTGCAATTTAACTGTCTCTGGAGTATGATATGTTGTTTTGTCTTAATCTCACTCATGTTCACTACTCTAATACAGACAACATTCAATCATCATTCATTTTGTTGCATATGTGATGCGTTGGAACTCGGGAGTTGAGTTTATGCTCGACCCTCGATTTTCAGGGCATTACAAGATGGTATCAGAGCATGATTTGGATTAAACCGGACCCGGGTTATGGTCACACGACGCACTCTGACTTAGGAGGGAGCAACAGAACGTAGAAACAGTCATAGGTATCCCGATTTCGCCAATTGGCAAAGTTCACTTAAAATGAATGCCGAAATCGAGTCTGTATTCAACCATGGTCGCATGGGTCAACTTTAAAACATTTCTAGGCCGTCTATTAATGAGTCTAGATAATAATCCACCTCACCCCAACCGTTGAAAATCGGTAGAATACGGGATAAGCGTGATGATGATAACTACTCCGAATCCTCGGAGCTTCTCTGGACTCCTCATATAGATTTCTCGAATCCACAAGGAAAGAAAGCAGAAAATAGAAATAAATTCTAATAAATTCAAAATTGATTAATGAATGACTAACAACGAGTTCACAACCCTTTAAATAAGGATACCAATTAATGGGAAAGAAATCAAAATCGAACTACAACTAAAACTCCTAGAATTCGCGACTTACTATAAGGTCGTGATGTCTACTAGTGCGCAAGGTTTTCAGCCAAAAATAGTAAGTGTCCTATTTGGCTTCACCAAATCGTTCTCCTAATTATTCTAAGCTCTTTTCACAATGGGCGTAACTCCTTAAGCCCAACAGAGGAAGATTAATCAAACTAAAACTACTATTTTTAGTAAAATGAAATTGAAACAGGGAAACGACCATCAATCGGAGGGTTTTTTTGCAATTTCAGGCTGCGCAACCCACAGTAGCAGGGTTGGTTGGCTTCATTAGCTCGTTCTACCCCAAAATCATATATTTTACATCAGATAACTCATTTCAGATTACAAGATACGTCCGATCTGACCCGAAACGACTCGAAATAGAGTTGGGGGCCACACGCGTCAATCCGGGGGGAACCAAGTGGACCCAGGGTGCATTTGGCACCTTGGGAGGATGGTGAACACCATCGGACCGTGGCGAGGCAACACCCGGCCCATCAGATGGCTGGTCGAGCCGGGTCTGGTCATGGTCGGCCCGACCCCTAGGCACGTGTGGTGCGTGCGAAATTGCTGGGGGACCCCTATTTTAGGTCTGTTTGCCCCCCTTTTTCTCATTTCACCCTTTAAGTCCCCTTTTCCCTTTTCAACTTGCTGTTTTCCCTCTCAAACCTTCCCTCTAATCCTCATTTCATCATTTCCTGCCCAACTAATCCTCCTCCAATGTTTACAACGTAACCTACCCCCTACCCTCTCCATTCTCTCTCATTTGAGCACTTACATGCCCCATTTGGAGCTCAAATTTGGGTAAGCTCTTAACCCATCCCATCTATTTATTTTCCTTCTTCATTTCCTGTCAGTGGGACCTCTACAAACCCTGTTGATACCCAAACTCGTGAAGATTCAGCAGCTTCAACCCTATCTCTCTCTTCTCATCACTTTTCGTCACTTTCCATGGCCCTATTCGGGCTTGTGTATTGCTATGTTACATCTTACGCTTTCCAATACAAGGCTCATTTTCCAAAGCCTATACTGTTAATTTTAATCCCCATCCACCCTCCTACCAAACTTGTCATTCCCAATCCCGAAGTAGGATTAGTAATGTAGTACCATTTAATACAACTTAAGACCACTGGCCAAATAGTGTTGAAGTGATAAAGTCCCTTGATATACATTAACCCACCACACTCTGATAGCTTAAGCTTTTAGAGTAAATGGTTGTTTGACAAATAGACCCTTGGAGTTTTGGACCTAGAGCGGTGCTCCTAGACTTCGAGAGACCTGATCGTATAAGAAATCCAACAAATTAAGAACGTGAACTCTAGAACCCCTTAGTTGGTTTGAGCATATGTGAAGTACTCGAGCGTAGTTACATTCATGTTCGGGCAACTCAATTCCAAACAAACAAACAAACAATTTCCTTTATTAAAAATGGTGTAAAATCATCTAGTGTATAAGCATAGACTTTGGATTACAACTAGGGGATTACGCTACTCATACGTTGCGACTAGGCACTAAAGAATGTAAAGGATTCATTATGCTAAGATACTTGAAAGATAGATTTAATTAGTCGGCTTAAGTAGGTTGGAGCAAGACCCCGTTCTTTCGTTGAATCCCCTTAATACTCATAGGCTTCTGTGATAACTCCTAGGAAAGTTGTTTAACGTAGAAACTAGTCACGCTTAGAGGAAACTTATATATCCTTTGGATTTAATGTTAGATCAAATCAATGCATCCCTTAAAATTGCCTTCTCGAGAACTTATTACAACCGGGAACACGGAATAGAGAAACGATATATATCAGCGAGGTATTCGCAGTTTGAATCGAATTCTCAATCCTGGTAGTGACCAATGAACTCTATGCTCTGATCAAGCAGAAAGTCGGGATCAACTAGGATTCAGAACTGATACGATAATTTTTTGTCTTCGCGAGGCAGAAGGTCCATGTATCCGATTCTAACCAACTACACAACTTTCCCTTCCATGTTGGCTCGATCACTTACAACCAAAAGTTTATAACTTCATTTTTGAGAAGTATAAGAATATATAGTCAATAGAGATTTTTCCTTTTAGACCTAAGGAATTTCCTAAGTGAGCAACAGACAGTTAGGAATTAGGTCCCAAATCACATGCTATGTTGGCATACATATTGTGCATATGAACGTAGAAAGATAGCCTGCCTGTTAGGCTTGACATGAGTAAATAAGGTAGGCCGAGACCATGATGATAGTCCTCCTTTGGTAGACTTAGGCATCTGGCCTCAAACTCACACCTGCCCCTGAAATCAACCACATTACCCATCATTTTTAGCTCCTTTCGATAACTATAGGAACCAATGTCATAATACACATCATCGATGAAAAGAAGACCAATGTAGTGGGAGACCGCATCCCATTTCATGTCAAGGATAGGTCCTAAATTACACCTTGTTCCGATATACGGAGCAGGACATAAATCTTGAGCCTTGAGGGTGAAAATAAATTTTTAAGGGGGGTAGAACATTATGAGCCCAATCTAGTTAGGTCACCTATTACACCTCTTTGATCTGGGTGGCGTAGCGAAAGCGTGGTGGACCCTACCCCACTGGCCCAAGATCGAAACTGTGCTCGTTAAATATGAACATTATACAAGCCCTAGCAAGTTCTACTATGAGAAACCATTTTAGGATCATCTAGTAAGATTTGATTCACCATTTCCTTGGACATAGATAATAATAAGGACTCTCATAGACTAAGACCTAAAGGGTAACCTTAGATATAGACAAGTTAAGCCTTTCAATGATGGACATTCCCTACGTTTCTAGAGTGATCGGACTACAGAGTTACTGAAATATACAACTACGAACATTCGCGGCTTGACCCAATTCTCAATCCTGGGCGACTACCAATGGACTTACTGCTTGGCCGAGTAGAAGACCAGGATCCACCAGGATTCGAAAGGGATACGATAAGCTTCCTACCCTGGCTCGGTAGATGATCGATGTATCGGGATCAAGCCCACTATAGCCGTCTCTCCGTGTTAGTCAAACAATGAAAATAGCTATCTTACTCTAAATTGTTGGGAATTGTCGTCGAGACTCCAAATAGGTAAAGAAATAAATTGTAACGAACCATCAGGGTATGAAAAATGGATAAAGAAATAAGTTTTAAGGAGGGTAGACTAAAATGATCCAGGCTAGTATATACCCTACCACGAGTAGAAACTTGAAATCAATAAAACTTAGGCAAAGAAATAATTAAATCTTTCCTTATTACCCTTAGGCAATTCCGGGGACGAAATTTTGTTTTAAGGGGGGTAGATTGTAACATCCTGGATTTTTGCTAACCTGGGATTAGACGTTCTTAGGCAATGGGTCGCTCCTAACACCTTATTAACTTGTCAGAACTCAATCTCAAAGTCTAAAATCGCTTTTGAACCCATTTCCTTCGCAAATCTCACCTTTCACCACCTTGTTCTTTAAATTTTCTAAGTACTTTCATATTAGACGCTATCTTAAAGTTTAGGTAATGAAGAACATTACTTATACTAAACATTGCTATAAAGGCCCAGGTACCACCTCAGACAGAAATTACTCAGGACTAAATCCTTTAGAAATTAGGCGAGAATTAGCCAGTGTTAAGTTAGAGTACTTGTGAAATTAGCACCAATCACTTTAAATACGATCTGCAAGACCCAAAACTTGTAAAATCATTGACGCTAGATTACCCTAAAATCTAGGATCAATTTCATTACCCGTCTGCTCTCGGGAGCATCTCGAAACTCTGTATCAGGTCTAGACCGCACCTCGGGACTCCGGATAATACGAAGTTAAGGAATTAGGACCGCCTTGCTGGGCTTGACAATAATCTCAGAAATCAAATCCAGATAGCGTCAACGGCTGTTCACTTGAGTCCGGAGCGAGGAGTGTGAAAATACTTGATTTTCTTTAAAAATAAATATCTCAAATAGTAATCTGGCACCTCTCACTTGCGGATCAGTATTAGGCAACCAGACCGTTAAAATCTGACCCAAATACACCCTTGGGTCAGGAAAAATTTCATAAACATATCCATGTACTCGGAATCTCCGATCGAGATCCACTAACCGTTGAACTGAAACTGGTTCGCCACGCGTGATCTGGAAAGCCGACCGGAATGAAAACTTAACTTCACCTAGATCCAATGTCTGTGAGCTTAAGTCCGACCTTTGGCTCAATGAGGCCCGCAAGAAGTCCTCCGTTGAGCTGAAACCAGCTCACTTTGGTTATAACCTAAGTATACCTTGACCTCAAGCCTATTTTAGTGAGTTTTGGGGCTATATAAGGAACTTAGAACCCTCTCTCTCACAGCCATACGAATTTGAGAGAAACCCTAGAGAGAAGAGAGAAAAAAGAGCGAAAGTGTGAGAAAAGTGGGAGATTCTCCCTGCTACTCTTCCCTGCTGCCATCCATGCTCAACCACTCCATTCTAATCACTTTCTCGGCGATTCCAGCTCCGTTTCTACGTAAGAAACCCTAACCCTAAACTGATTTGGGGTTTTGATAGTTGTAGGTTATGAAATAGTTAACCTATTTCATTCTCTAGGTTACCAAACTGCCGGATACGGAAGCTTGACAAACCTATCGTATTCGTTACGATTCTACGATAAAAGGTTCTGACTTTAGGTGTATAGGTTATGGTTTTCAACGCTTTCAAGGTCAGATAATGATAGATTCATGATCTGCATGCAATTGCACATGTACAAAGTGCTGTCTATTTTCCGTTTTGATTAAAGATAAAGAATATGGAATTTTACATACTCTAGGTATCTCTAGAAAGTACCGTATATGTATAAATTTTAGAAATGTGTTTGCCATGATTAATTTCTGTATTAATATATTATATATGAATAAAATACTTGTTTGGCGAAAGGGTTCGCCCTAATACATGTTTTTGCTAATATATGTATGTTAAAATAGTGTATTCTAAGTGTTTGTGAAAATGACCGAATGAGTATAGAATTCTCATTCGTGCTCGCCATGACTAATTGTCATGGATTTATGATTGTTGTATTGGCGATACCCCTTTGACGAAAGGATTTACCCTAAATCACGCCACGGCCAATATACACTACTTCTATTGAAATGTGTGGCCCAAGTGTTTGTGGAAATGACTGAATGAATATGGAACTTGGACTCTTGCTTGCCATGACTATCCATCGTGGGTGTACGCATGTTATGATTGGGGCAACTCCCTAGTGAAAGGATTTGGCCTAATGCCTATGTGATCAACATATGTCATGTATGTTGATGTATGTATTTTAAAGTGTTTGTTGAAATGTCTAAATGAGTAGTAGTTGGTAAATTGTAATGTTTAAGGGTGTTGAGATATGATTCTCAACTTCTTTAGCTATGTGTATGATTTCTTTAGATATCTGTGTGATTAGGAATTGAATATGTACAAACTCATGCTTATGTTGTACTTCGTAACACGCTCAATTGATTGTATGATTTTATCTATGTAATGCATATGTTTACATTCATGTTTACGTTGTATGATCCGTCATGGGTGATGGGGGAGTGGAGCAACGAGTGCGTGCAACAGCCCTGGCAGCCCTAAACGGATAATTTCAGTCTTTGATTCTATGATTTGGATTTTGATCCATTACTGCTTTAAACATCTGAAATTGAATGTGATTGGGGCATTGTATAGTCCAGGCAGTCGGTAACGGGATCGAATTCGTGGCTGAGATTCATTTGCTACGTGTGATGTGTTCGACGAACCCGAGTCGTACTTCGGTTAGCGATAGTGGTTGGCCACACGAAGTGCTTTTGCGCTTCATATCTTTCAACTTGTTGTGCGCTCGAGCTAGTCAAGCTCGTCAAGCAACCCGGTCTGTCTTATGTATGTTCACCATGTTTGGACGCTACTGCTTGAACCTAGGGTACCAAACTTACCAGTGAAATCCCTTTTAACCATGGTACCTCGATCCGCTAAGACTCATGAGCCGGGCATGGTGGTATGGGACACCGTGGTGGAGTTGTCGGCCTACACTGGGGTCACGTGCCTCCCCGTAGTGACCATTGAGCAACCAGACTGGTGAGCCGATTATGGTGGTATGGGACACTATATTCGAGCTGTCGGCCTACACTGCTTGATGGGTGATGGGGGAGTGGTGCAACGATTCCATGTAACAGCCTTAGCAGCCCTGACCGTACCCGATGTAGTGACCTCGAGCATACTCTAAATCTGCGGTGAGGCAATTAGCCTTCCCCCAGTAATAGAGTATAAACTAGGCCTGTATTGATAAGGTGATGGGGGAGTGGTGTAACGATTCTGTGTAACAACCCTGGCAGCCCTTGCAGCAACCTAGAAGCACACCATCGTATGAGATTGTCTAGGACTGACGACCCTAGAATGGATCATGTTTGGGAATGATACAAGGGAGGTACCTTAGTTTCCCAATCCTGCTATTTGAAATGGACTAATAACAACTCGGTAATCATGCTCATCATGCATTGCATGTGCCTGAAAGATGTGGAGCACTGAGGAAAACAAGCATGCCGTGAACGTAAGATGGTGTCGCATGAGGGAGTATATCGGTGAGGGCATCCATCATGACTGCATTCATACTTGCATTAATAAGAGTAGTTAGGAGTGTTTAATTATACTGCTTTATCATTACTACTTGACTGAGTCGATAACATATTAACCAATGCTTTATTGTTCCACTGAGTTAGCTACTCACTCCCACGTTACGGGACAGTGTTCCGAACACCCACCAGACTTTGTCTGATTGCAGATGGCGACGCTACTCTTGAGGCGGAGCCGGACCTTTATGATGACAATGATGCTTATTCGTATATGCTATGTTGACAGTTTCACGTGACCCATGTCATAATTTATGGGATTACAGGGATGTTGACTAGATGACACTACACATTTGGTATAATTTGAACTGTACTTGTAATTCATTAACCTGGTAACCTTATCACACTTTGGAGACTCACCACAGTTTTTATATTTTATATATCTATCACAGTCTTCTGCTTGCAATTTAACTGTCTCTGGAGTGTGATATGTTGTTTTAGTTTAATCTCACTCATGTTCACTACTCTAATACAGACAACATTCAATCATCATTCATTTTGTTGCATATGTGATGCGTTGGAACTCGGGAGTTGGGTTTATGCTCGACCCCCGATTTTCAGGGCGTTACAATCTCCCTGTTTCTCTCTTCTCTCCTTACTCTTTTCTCTTCTTTTCTCTCTTCTCTCTCCTAGGGTTGAAGAAATTCGTATGGAATGGAAGTGGGGTGGTTTAAGAGCTATATATAGGCCCAGAAGTGATGTAAATGGCTTCAGGGGCATGGTATACCTGATTTACATCTAAAGGGCGACTGTTTCTGATGAATGGGGCCCATTGGGAGGTCCATTACTCACCTACGTCACAGAGTAAGTTCCCTGACAATGGATTTATGCCAGGACATGATTTTGGCACATTTGGATAGGCCGATCGGCCGTGAAAGACCTGCGTCAAATCAACGGTCGAACTTACTCGATCGGAGCCACAAGTATACGGATATGAGCAGGGAAATTTTCTTTTCCCCTGGGTGAAGTTTGGTCAAAAATTGAATGTGTAACATCCCGGATTTTTGCCAACCTGGGATTAGATGTCCTTAGGTAATGGGTTTGCTCCTAACACCTTATTATTTCGTCAGAACTGAACCCACAGTCTAAAAATTACTTCTGAACCCATTTCTTCACAATCCCACCCCTTTACTACCTTGTGCTTTCAATTTTTCAAAACACTTTCGCCCTAGACACTAACTTAAACTAGCTAAGTAGTAAGACTTGGATCACTTTATATACAAACTACAAAGGCCTAAGTACATCTCAACCAGAAAACAATTAGGATTAAATCCTTTAGAAATTTAAAAAGTTAACTAAGTGCAAACTCGATTAGCATGAAATCCGTTGGGATCGCTTTAAATACGATCTGCAAGACCCAAACTTGCAAAATCATTGACGCTAGGTTACCCTAAAACCTAGGATCAATCTCATTACCCGGTTGCTCTCGGGAGCATCTCGAAACTTCGTATTAGGTTTAGATCGCACATCGGGAGTTCGATTAACTCGAAGCTAAGGAACTAGGACCGCCCCCACTGGGCTTGACAATCATCTCAAAAATCAGCTCCGACCGATGTCCCACGGCCATTTATTTCGATCCGGAGCGAGGGAGTGTGAAAAACACTATTCCCTTTGAAATTAAAATATCTGAAATAGTAATCTGGCACCATTCGCTTGCGCATCAGTATTAAGCAACCAGACCGTCAGAATCAGACCAAATTACACCCTCGGATCAGGAAAAATTTCAGGAACATTTACATGTACTTGGAATTTCGGATCATGGCCCACTGACCGTTGAACTGAAACTGGTCCGCCACGCGTGATCTGGAAATCCCACTGAAATGAAAACTTAATAGAACGTAGATCCATAGATGGTGAGCTTAAGTCTGACGTTTGGCTCAAGGAGGGCCACCAGAACCTCTCTTTTGAGCTGGAAAAGTGACGAATTACCTATATTAGCAGTAACCTTTGAACATGAGTCTATTTCGGTGAGTTTTGAGGCTATATAAGGACCTTAAACCCTCTCTCATGGCAGCCATACGAATTTGGAATTTGAGAGAGGAAAAGAGAGAGAAAGTGTGGGAGATGTGGGAGAATCTCCCTGCGTCCTTCCCTGCTGCTATCCATGCTCCATCGCATCCTTCTTGACGCTTTTCGGCGTTTCCGGCGTCGTTTCTAGGTAAGAAACCCTAACCCTTAATCTGTTTTGGGGTTTAGAGTTGTAGGTTGTGAAATAGCTAACCTATTTCGTTCTATAGGTCGCCTAGTTGCCGTATACGGAAGCTTAGCAAACCTATCAACTCCGTTACGATTCTACGACAAAAGGTGAGGACTTTAAGTGTATAAGTACGTTTTCAACGCTTTCAATGTCAGATAATGATAGATTCATGATCTGCATGGCAATGCACATGTACAAAGTGCTTTCCGTTTCCTGTTTCGATTAGCGATAAAGAATATGGATTTTCACATACTCTAGATATACGTAGAAATACCGTATACGTATTTTTCTTGAGAAAATGTTTTGACATGTTTATTTAATGTTGATTATATCATGTGTGGATAAATGCTAGTTTGGCGAAAGGATCGCAAAAAATAACATGTTCATGTGTAAATGTCATGTATGTTGAAATTGCGCATTCTAGAAATTCCGCATACGTGCGGATTTTTGGAAATGTAATGTCATGATAATTTTGTATGAATACGGTATACGCGGATAAAATAACGCTTAGCGAAAGAAAGAATAGCCCTAATACATGTTTGCAAACATACACTATGTATGTTGGAATAGTGTATTCTAAGTGTTTGTGAAAATGGCTGAATGAGTATAGAATTCTCATTCGTGCTCGCCATGGACTAATTGTCATGGATATTATGATTGTTGTAATGGCGATATCCCTTTGACGAAAGGATTTGCCCTAAATCACGCCACGGCCAGTATTCACTATATGTTCTAAAATGTGTGGCCCAAGTATTTGTGAAAATAGCTGAATGAATATGGAACTGGGTTCCTGCGTGCCATGACTATCCGTCGTGGGTGTACGCGTGTTATGATTGGGGCAACTCCCTAGCGAAAGGATTTGGCCTAATGCCTATGTGATCGACATATGTCATGTATGTTGATGTATGTTTGTTAAGTGTTTCTTGAAATGTCTGAATGTGTAGTAGTTGGCAAATTGTAAATATAAGGGTGTTGAGATATGATTCTCAACCTCTTTTCACTATGTGTATGATCTCCTTTGATAGTTGTGTGATTAGGATTTGAACATGTACAAACTCATGCTTGTGTTGTGCTTCATAACATGCTCAACTGTTTTATGATTTTAACTATGTAATGCATATGTTAAATATATTTATGTTGTATGATCCGTCATGGGTGATGGGGGGAGCGGAGCAACGAGTGCGTGCAACAGCCCTGGCAGCCCTAAACGGATAATACCAGACTGATTGTATGATTTGAATCCTGATCCATTACTGCTTTATATCTCTGTAATTGATTGTGTTTGGGGCTATGATTATAGTCCAGGCAATCGGTAACGAGATTGAACTCGTGGCTGAGATTCATTTGCCACGTGGGATGTGTTCGATGAACTCGAGTCGTGCGTTGCCTGTCGGCAGTGGCTAGGCCACACGAAGTTGTTTATGCACTTCATGTCGTGCAGCTCAACGGGCGATCGTGCTAGTCGAGCTCGTCAAGTAACCCGATCTGTCTTATGCATGTTCACCCTGTTTGGACGCTACTGCTTGAACCTAGGGTACCAAACTTACCAGTGAAACCCTTTTTAACCATGGTACCTCGATCCGCTAAGACGCATGAGCCGGGCATGGTGGTATGGGACACCGTGGACGAGCTGTCGGCCTAAGCTGGGGCCATGTGCCTCCCCGTAGTGACCATTGCGCAACCAACTCGTGAGCCGAATACGGTGGTATGGGACACTGTATTCGAGCTGTCGATACTTCGGCGAGAGCCGAGTACGGTGAGATCTGTGCTCGTGCTGACGGGCGACGAGTCCTCGTGGTATCATCGAGTACACTCCAAGGGTCTGTGATTGGCCACGAGTCTTTCACAGCAATTAGAGTGTGAGTTGAGCCGAGTACGGTGAGACCTGTACTTGAGCTGACAGCTAGTGATTGAGCCGAGTACGGTGAGACCTGTACTCGAGCTGACGGCCAGCAATTGAGCCGCATACGGTGAGATCTGTATCCGCGCTGACAGGTGACGAGCCCTTTGCGATGCCTTCACTACGCTTCTCAAACCATAATATCGTATGAGATTATCTAGGATTGACGACCCTAGAATGGATCATGTTTGGGAATGATACAAGGGAGGTACCTTAGTTTCCCAATACTGCTGTTTGAAATGGACTAATAAAAAAACTTGGTAATCATGAGCATCATCGCACCGCATGTGCTTTGTAGATGTGGCGCACTGAGGGAGTTAGCATTCGCGAACGTAAGATGATGTCGCTTGAGGGTGGTTTGGCAAGGGCATACAGCATCATGTCATTTCATTCTTGCTTTTAATAAGAGTAGTTAGAATTGTTTCATTTGTACTGCTTTATCATTACTGCTTGATTGATTTGATAACATGTTAACTTATGCTTTACTGTTCCACTGAGTTGATCACTCACTCCCACGTTACGGGACGGTGTTCCGAACACCCACCAGATTTGTTGAATTTCAGGTGATGGCGATGCTTGTGAAGCAGAACCGGACTACTTCTGTGATGATAGGAGGAGTTCTCCTATCTGTATCTCTCTGACAGGTCAATGAAGACTTGATATTGTATTGACGGGGCTATGGTACATGGGATAGGAGGCATTACACTTCCTCAAATTTGGTATATTCTAGAACTGCACTTGTATTTATTTAACCTGGTAATGTTATCACACTCTGGAGACTCATCATAGGTTATATATTTTATCTATCTATCACAGTCTTCCGCTTGCAAATTTAACTGTCTCTGGAGTATGATATCCTGTTTTGGCTTAATCTCACTCATGTTCAATACACGAATTCAATCAACATTCAATCATCATTCATTTTGTTGCATAAGTGATGTTCTGGAACTCGGGAGTTGAGTTTATGCTCGACCCCCGATTTTCAGGGCGTTACAGAATGTCTGAAATCTTCAATTTTTCCTGTGAGTGAATGGCCCAATTCACTTAAGTTTCAATACACGTTCTAAAGATATTCACGTTTCTCACACACACTTTACTCAGGGCTCAAGTTGTACGTTTCTAGATACTATTTGGGCTCGATTCTCGCGATGGCTGTCAAGCCCAATAAGACGGACATATCCCTATGGTTTTGCGGTCATCGGACTTCCGACGTGCGGTCTAGGTCCGATGCGGAGTTTCAATGTGCTTCCAAGAGCAACAGGGTTTTGGGATTTTTTTTCTAGGTTTTTAAGTAGTGTTGAGTTAGCGATTTTGATAGTTTTGGGTCTTGCCATTTGTATAAATAGTGGTTCAACTAAATCCACCAATTAATTTAGTTTAGTACTTAATTAATTTTCGCCTAAACTTCTACAGAGTACGGTCCTTAGGGACTTCTACCTGAGGTGGTACTCGGGCCTTTGTATGGATTTTTTCAAGACGTTACACTATGTGAGTAAATCATGGGGATAAACTTGATGTTCAAGTGATCGGACGGATTCGTTGGCTTCCTACGGTTGATTAATCGGACTTGTGTAATTCTTTACTGGTACCACCTATGTATAAATTAACATTGAGTGCTAATGGTCAGTAAGTGATAATATAAGTTAATTACATAAAAAAAATTTTAAGGATTTTTGGAAATCCAAAACAATGAAAATCCAGAACGTTACAGGAGATCAAGCAACCCAAGAGGCGCAGGAAAATGGGCTTAATCCAACAAGTAAGTTGTCAATTATATGAGTCCTTGTTGTACTCTGACCTTGTGTAGGTTGGAGTGCAAGAGCTTGTTTTTAAACTCACCTAGGTTCTTTCGTAGGACCTTGGCCTGTGTGGCCTAAATCTGTGGTCCTTGCATAGGACCCAAGTTGTTGTTAACCAAAGGAAAAACCAGCTCAAGTCCTTATGTAGGTCTCCAGCGGGAAAATACGTGTCAGGTCTGGGAGTAGGACCTTTACTCTTGTGTACAGCATAAACCTTAGGTTCTCGTGTAGGACCTTAGCTTGTGTGGCCTAAATTGTTATATTCTTGTGTAATACCTTAGCCTGTGTGGCTTAAATGGTTGTGTTCGGGAGTTAGACCCTTGCTCTTGTGTAGGGCATAAATTCAGGTTCTTGTGTATGACCTTGGCCTATGTGGCCTAAATTGTCGGGTTCGGGATTAGGACCATTGTCCTTGTATATGACATGAAGTCTAGGTTCTTGTGTAGGACCTTTGATCTTACGTATGGCATAAATCTTAGTCCTACTGTAGGGTTGTAAAGGTTTTGAGGTAAACCTAATTTAAAACCTCCCGTAGTAAAATCCGGTACACTCTAGGAGAGAGTGAGTCCGCCGGGAGCGGAGTAAGCACATAATCGAACCACTATACATGATTGTGTTTGGGATTGTTATTTGAACATTTGTTTAAATTATGCAATGTGGTTGAATGTTTAATTATATGCTTGTATGATTAGATGAATGTTAGGATCGATAGGTAGTATATCCCATACTTACATGTTCACTATGTC
The DNA here is from genome assembly GCA_021015155.1 of Magnolia officinalis. Classification (NCBI taxonomy): domain Eukaryota; kingdom Viridiplantae; phylum Streptophyta; class Magnoliopsida; order Magnoliales; family Magnoliaceae; genus Magnolia; species Magnolia officinalis. The sequence continues at coordinate 33,058 of JAJHSJ010002264.1, forward strand.
ATAGGCTAGTTGCTTAATTTGCATATCTGAAGTAGCCTATGTGATTGGACCCTCTAATGGGTTGAAAGCCTCAAAGTTACGTTGCTTAGTTTAGTTTAATTGGTAATTAATTTAAACTAGGCAATTGTTGTTTTTAATACGCATATTTTTAAATACATCCTAACTACCCCCCCCCCCCCCCTCTCTAAGACTTACTTTACATTCTATAGCTCTGGCAAGCTTCCACACATAAAGCATTAGGGCCCATTCTGCTGCAATTTCAAAAAATTCACAACTCAAAGAAGATTGTCGGTCATACCGACAATCAGTCCGTCGGACCAACATGTCTCTATTTTTTATTATTTTTGTGCTATTCAGGTCGATTGAACCGACATGACCCAAATTTTCCTGCATCGGCCTAGTTCATTGCTTCCGGGTCTTAAGGGTTGGGCGAGGTGGTTCATTATCGATCCCAAGCTTGGGAATTCTAGTCTTTAATGAGATCAAGCGAAGGTTCTGACTGATCGGACACTAGGGACTAATCAAATTCATCTTGCAGGTCAACCTCTGGGTTGAATATTCAATTTGGTGTGCCTTAGGGTAGGTTTTACCTAATTAGATGTTTAGATTAATGAACTGGGGATCCAACTGGGATCCGAGGTAGTTGGGGTCCCCCAACTGGTCTTGCATAATCGGCTTATTGCGCGTAAAGCCAAACTAAGTTCAGACTCCTACGTTTAGGGTTACACTTAATTTTTCTAAGTTCTTTAAGCCTGCATGTGTGTGCAATTACAACCATGTACTAGCTTGAAAGGTTTTCTAAGTAATACCTGAGGTCATCGGATACCTGAGTATCGGAGGGTTGAGGTTTTACATCATGTGACTTATAAATAAGTTGGATGGCAAATAAACATTACGGTGGGCCATGAGAAGCTTTAATGACGAGATGTTTAATCACCACCGTTTCTTATAGTATTGTCCACATAAGATTTGGATATGCTTTATTTTTAAGCATGTAACCTAAAATGATATGGCAAAATGGATGCATGACGTGGATATGAAACAACTACACCAAAGTGGGAATCGCATCGATTTAGGTGAAGTTGGGGCCACATCTAATCCACTCCCCTTAGAAAATGAGTTCTTCTTCTTTCTTTCTTTCTTTAAAAAAAAAAAATTGTATGGATGGGTCTTTTACCAAGAAATAAATAAAATAAAAGAAAATAGATAGTAAGAAAATCATAGAGTTATGGCCGTTTTTATGAGTCACTCGATGCTGAAAACAAGTGTGAATACTACCTAACAACATCATAAACTTTAGGCCCACTTCTGAATAGAAAAATGGTGTCCAAATAAGATTATTCCAAATCCATCTAAAATTTTATCAAATTATCTTTTCAATGAGCATAAGATCACCCTAATCCGACCTAGAACGAGGGAGTTATGACCATGTTTTTGGGATTGCTCACAGGTGGAAATGAGAACGAATGTGACGAATTAGGGCCGACTTTTGAATAGCCAAATGGTGTTCAAATGAAATGATTTTATATTCATTCAAAAATTCATCGAATTACCTTTCCCAAGAGTATAATATTACTCTGATCGGAACAATAATGAGGGAATTATGGCCATTTTCGTACGATTGCTCGAGAGCGAGTAAAGATCTCCCAATTCTTTAGAATTGGGCAATTTTAAAGATTGAGTGATCTTTTGGGTGGGAAAATGATCTTCAACTAAGATGATTTTTATATCCTTTTGAAAGATCGTTGAATTACCTTTCCAATGAGTATAAGATCACCCCGATCGGAGCTATAACGAATGAGTTATGACATTTCTAAGTTGGTTCAAAATTCAAAAATCTCGGACGATCGCATAAGCATGACTAACGTCATCATGGAATTTAGGCCCACTGTTGGACAGTCAAATAGTGTCCAATGAGATGATTCCAAAGCCATTTGAAAGTTCATTTAATTATCTTTTCAAGGAGCACAAGATCAACCCGATTGGGATTGTAACGAGATATGACCATTTTTGCGTGATCGCTCGATGTGGGAAACGAGAGCGAGTAAAGATCGCAGATTGTTTAAAATTAAACAATTCTAAAGAGTGAGCGATCTTTTAGATGGTCAAATGAAATCCAACTGAGATGATTTCAAATCCATTTGAAATATTGTTGAATTAACTTTCCAATGAGCACAAGATAACCTCGATCAGAACTGTAACGAGAGAGTTATGGATTTTCAAAGTTGGGTCAAAATCCAAAACTCTCGGGCAATCAAGGGAGTGTGACTAAGGTCATCATGGACTTTGAGCTCACTTTTGGATGGCCAAATGGTGTCCAAATGATATAATTTCAAACCCATTTAAAATTTCATCAAATTATCTTTATAACGAGTACAAGATCACCCCGATCGAAGTTGTAATGAGGGAGTTATGACCGTTTTCACGCGATCGCTCAATGCTATAAACGAAAGCGAGTAAAGATCGCCTGATTCTTTGGAATTGAGTAATTTTAAAGATTGAATGATCTTTTGGATGGTCAAATGATCTTTAACTAAGATGATTTCAAATTCATTTAAAAGATCATCAAATTACCTTTCCAACGAGCAGAAGATCACCTCGATCAGAATTATAATGACAGAGTTATGACATTTCAAAGTTGTTTCAAAATCCAGAACTCTCGAGTTATCGCGCGAGCGTGACTAACATCACAATGGACTTTGGACCTACTTTAGGATGGTTAAATGGTGTCCAAATGAGATGATTTCGAATATATTTGAAAGTTTGTCAAATTATCTTTCAAATGAGCACAAGTCACTCCGATTGGAGCTGTAATGAGGGAGTTCTGACCATTTTCGCATGATCATTTGATGTTGGAAATGAGAGCGAGTAAAGATCATCCGATTCTTTAAAATGAGGCAATTTTAAAGATTGAGTGATCTTTTAGATAGTCAAATGATCTCAAACTGAGATTATTTGATCATTTCAAATTCATTTGAAAGATGGTTGAATTACCTTTCCAACAAGTAGAAAATCACTCCGATAGAGCTTTAACAAGGGAGTAAGTAATGACATTTCAAAGTTGCTTCAAAATCCAGAACTCTCATGTGATCAAGCGAGTGTGAATAATGTCACCATCGAATTTGGGCCCACTTTGGATGAACAAAAGGTGTAAAAATTAGGTGATTCTGAATCCATTTGAAAGTTCATCGAATTATCTTTCCAACGAGCGCAAGATCACTCCGATGGAAGTTGTAACAAGGGAGTTATGACACTTTTCTCGCGATTGCTTGATGCTAGATACAAGAGCCAGTAAGATCACCCGATTCTTTAAAATGGGATGATTCTAAAGATTAAGCAATCTTTTGGAGGCTCAAATGATCTTCAATTGAGATGAATACAAATTTATTTGAAAGATCATCGAATTACGTTTCCAACAAGTACAAGATCACCTTGATTGGAGCTGTAACAAGGGAGTTATGATATTCAAAGTTGGTTTAAAATGCAGAACTCTCGAGCGATCGTGCGAGCTAACATCACCATGAATTTTGGGCCCACTTTTGGATTGTAAAATAGTGTCCAAATGAGATGATTCCAAATTAATTTGAAATTTCATTAAATTACCTTTTTAATAAGTATAAGATCACTTCAATTGGAGGTGTAACGAAGGAGTTATGACCATTTTCGTGCGATCGATCGATGCTAGAAACGAGAGCGAGATTGCGTGAGAGTGATTGGATCCCTCACCCCGACTATCCTTTTCTCACTCCCATATCCTTCAGAAACCTCTATCATCTCCCCAAGGAAGCCCTAAGCATTCTTTACTACCATTTTTAGGCTTATGCCATGTTTGTATCTTCGATGCCCCTCGTTTATATGCATACCTTTTTTAGGTACAATTGGGACACCACCCCCTTTTGAATGATCAATTGAACACTTCAAAGTGGTTGTAATGGTTTCACCCTTGCATGAATGGAAAAATAACCCCACAACTCATCATGGCAGATATGTGATAGTCTCCTTCTATATTTTCAGATGTCTTATCCTCACTCTTGACAGAACCTATGCACCAGCTTTTGCTTAATCAGAAATTCAGGCCTAACAATCATTCAACCTCGCCCAACATCATCAAAATAATCAATCCATGTTTTCTATTTTCCTGAGCAACGCGTTGCATCTCAACAACGTCTCTTTTGCATCAGTTTCTCATGAGATTCTCATACGCTCATTTGCCAACCCCCAACAGCCTCTGAATGCCTGATTTATTGAACAAATGGTCAACTTACTCTCGCACGATCATGCAAATTCATTCTCGTTTCTAACATCGAGTGATCGCGCAAAACCGATTATAATTTCCTCGGTACAACTCTGATCAGAGTGATCTTGTGCTCGTTAGAAATGTAATTCAATGAACTTTCAAATGGATTTAGAAAACATCTCATTTGGATACCATTTGACCATCCAAAAGTGGGCCCAAAGTCCATGGTGATGTTAGTCATGCTCGCTCGATTACCCGAGAGTTCTAGATTTTGAACTAAATTTAAAATGTCATAACTGCCACGTTACAGCTTCGATCGGGGTGATCTTATGCTCGTTGGAAAGATAATTCGATAAAATTTCAAATGCCTTTGGAATCATATCATTTGGCCATCTAAAAGTGGTCCCAAAGTCCATGGTGATGTTAGTTGTGCTCGCTCGATCACCCGAGAGTTATGGATTTTGAACCAACTTTAAAATCTCATAACTGTTTCATTATAGCTCTAATCGGGGTGATCTTATGCTTGTTGGAAAGATAATTTGATAAAATTTCAAATGCCTTTGGAATTACATCATTTGAATATCATTTGACTTTCCAAAAGTGGGCCTAAATTCCATGGTGACATTAGTCACATGAGAGGTCTGGATTTTAACCCAACTTTGAAATGTCACAATACCCTCGTTACAGTTCTAATCGAGGGTGATCTTGTGCTATTAGAAAGGTAATTTGAAAATCTTTTAAATGGATTCGAAATCATCTCAGTTGGATATCATTTGAGTGTCCAAAAGATCACCAAATCTTTAAAATCTCTCAATTCTACAGAATCGGATGATCATTACTCGCTCTTGTTTCCAACATTGAGTGATAGTGCGAAAACGGTCTTAATTTTCTCATTATAATTCCGATCAAGGTGATCTTGTGCTCGTTGGATAGATAATTCAATGAACTTTCAATTATATTTGGAATCATTTCATTGGACATCATTTGACTATCTAAAACTGGGCCCAAAATCCATGGTGACGTTAGTCGCACTCGTGTAATCGTCTGAGAGTTCTAGATTTTGAACTAACTTTGAAATGTCATAACTATCTCGTTACAGCTCCGATCGGGGTGATCTTGTACTCATTGAAAATGTAATTTGACGATCTTTCAAATGTATTTAAAATCATCTTAATTGGAGATCATTTGACCATACAAAAGATTTCTCAATTTGTAAAATCGCCAAACTTTAAAGAATCAGGCAATCTTTACTTACTCTTGTTTCCAACATTGAGCAATCATGCAAAAATTGTCATAACTCACTCGTTACAACTCCGATAAGAGTGATCTTGGGCTCCTTGGAAAGGTAATTCGATGAACTATCAAATTAATTTGGAATCATCTCATTTGAACACCATTTGACCTTTCAAAAGTGGGCCTAAAGTTGTCACATTCACTCTCATTTCCTACTTCATGCAATCCCACAAAAAAGGTCATAACTCCCTCGTTCTAGATTGGATTAGAGTGATCTTGTGCTAGTTGGAAAGATAATTTGATAAACTTTCAGATGGATTTAGAATCATCTCATTTGGACACCATTTTCTTATTCAAAAGTAGGCATAAATTTTATAATGTCATCAGGTCGTGCTCGCTCTCATTTCTAGCATCGAGCAAGTACAAAAACGGTCATTACTTTTTTTAAAAAATCTATTTTCTTTCATTCTATCTATTTCTTGACAAAAGATCCATTTATGCAGATTTTTTGAAGAAAGAAGAAGAAGGACCCATTTTCTGAGGGGAGTAGATTAGATGTGGCCCTAACTTCACCCAAAGCAATGGGCCTCTTATCATGTGGCCACTTTGATGTAGTTGTTTTATGTTCATACCGTGCGTCTGTTTTGCCAGATCATTTTATGCTACGTGCTTAAAAATAAAGCATATGCAAATATTATGTTGACCATACTATAAGAAACAATGGTGATTGAACATCTCACCATTAAAACTTCTTATGACTCACCATAATGTTTCTGTAATGTCTATTTGCCATCCAACCTATTTATAAGGTCACACGAACCTGAATAAAGGGAAAAGATAGATACGAGCTTCATCCCAACTTTTGTAGCTCATTATAAGTTATTGATGGTTAATCTCCACTCTTTCCTATGGCATGGTCCACCTAAGAGTTGGATCTACTTCTTTTTTGGGCTCATGCCCTAAAATGATATGAAAAAAATGGATGGACGGTGTGGATATAGAATCCACACACAAAGTGGTCCCATAGTAAGAGTGTGACCATCTTAGGTGAGGCTAGGGCCATACCTAATTTGTTATCTTTTTAAAATGCATAAGAAATTGGAAAAACAAAGTAATAAAAAACTAAATAAATGTGTATAGGTAGAAGAGTTTGTAAACTAATGACAAGAAAATGTACCATTGCATATAAATTTGCAAAAATATGTTTAATGGCAAAAGGGTTTTTTTTTTTTTTTTTAAATAATAATAATAACATCAACGCACGAACACGTGAAATAATAATGTTTTGTAAAGCAATGCTATTTAAGCACTTCACGATATAGTAGGTGTTATGGGAAGATCTGAACCCCTCCAAATTCTAGGAGCCACATCACACTAATCTGGTCGGATGCATAACAAGTAGTCCGAATGAATATCGCCGCTGAGGGAAAGGAAGAATTCTCGGCTTGGTCCCAGTCGCACTCCTCATCTGAGGTTAGTAGTCAGTTCGGAGTGATCCAAGATAGACAATGTGAAGCTTAAGGTAAAAGCTATAGGCAGTCCCAACTTGAAATTAATAAGTCGAACACCTATATCAGTTGCGGGAAATTCAACTCGACCAGACAAATCCGCCAACCCGCCTCGGATCTCGGAGGGAATACTTCCAGAATGCCCGACATGTAAGAGATGCCAAGCCCATCGTAAGTCCATGCCGGAGCTTGGCTCGGAATTGAGGCGTGACCTTCGTTTAACAAACCAATGGCTAAGGCCTACATGCACGGTAGTCACGACCCCTACAGCCAGATGCTTGGAGCCGAGGTCAGGGCAGAATATGGACGCATCATGTGCCAAACTGGGAAACTATCTTAAGAAGACATAACCGACTGTTTCGCCCGCAGATACACACGATGTGTTACACGATCTCTAGATTATGGGTCGTATCTCCACGATCATAGTATCCCGTTGATTGAGCGAATCGTGCTGAGATTAACGAACTCAAACTGTCCGATAGTCAGGTATAAATACAATGAGATCCCATTGCTACAGGTACGCAACATCTGACACTCTCCCATTACTCTCCAACTTAGACCCATATTCCCCTAGCCTGACTTAGGCATCGGAGGGTCCCCCGGCTTAGCTAGGGTCTCCTTTGCTCACTGTTTGTGCAGGTCTAGGATTCCTTGTAGGTTCATCGTGCCGAGCAGAGGGTGGTACAGATTTTGTCATCAACATTTTTGACGCCATCTATGGGAATCTAATACGAAAGGTCAGGTTCTTATTCTTAAGCATTATGGTAAAAGGAAAGAAGAAAATATTAGCTGTGAAACCTGAACAGACTTGTTCTTCTTCATTACTTCACGTCGAATCGGGCAACGACTTCTGTTCAAAATCCTCCCCTGACCCAAGTTCAAGTTTCGAATCGGAACACAGCAACTCGAGCTCCGACAAACACCTCGGTCACCTCGGTCCTGACACCGACAGATCTCCGCCATGAGATGGAATTGAGGAAGGGAAGGAGGACTCCGAAATAGAAAATACCCAGGAAATAGTAGCTGAGAATAAAGATTCTTGGGAAACACGGTTCGCGAAGCTCAACAACAAGATTCTGACACTAGAAAAGAAGCAACCGCCATCATCAGTTCCTACGGCTATTCAAGCAATGATGGAAGAGACCGAGCCTCCTTTCACCTCTACAATCATGGACGAGGTGATGCCACAGAGGTTCTAGATACCTCCCGTCATCCAGTACTCTGGGTCTGATGACCCATCCGAGCACGTGGAGGCTTATCGTTCATGGATGTAAATCCAGACGGCAACAAATATAATGATGTGCAGGGGATTTTTGATCACCCTCATAGGATCCGCTCGGAGTTGGTACCGTCAGCTCAAACCCAATTCTATTGGTTTCTTCGCGGATTTGAGTCGACTATTCCTTACCCAATTCATAAGCGGTAAGAGGAGTCGAAAACCCAATACTCACCTGTTCACCATCAAGCAAGAGCCTAAGGAGTCGTTGAAGGACTAGATTGCTCGCTTCGATGAGGAAGCATTGCAAGTAGAAGATTACGATAACAAGATGACACTCGCTGCTATGTTCAGCGGCCTAAAAGAGGGAAAGTTCACTTTCTCCAGTGGAAAGAATCCACCGAAGACGTTAGCTGACCTCATCGCCAAAGCTCAGAAGTATACTAACGCTGAGGAATTCTCCAACGCCCAAAAAAATGTTCAAGTGACAGAGCCTACTGGATAGGGGAAGAGGCCAAGGAACGAAGAACCTCAGCCATCCAGCAAAGGACTAGACGACTATGCTCCTAGCGATCGTCGTCCGAGTAGAAAACCGGAGGGTAAATTTTGTTCCTACACCCCCCTTAATACATCAACCGAGCAAATTCTATTGGATATCAGAGGGCACAAGCTTCTGAATTGGCCTGTTTGTATGAAGGGCAGAACCAGATCATCGAGATAAACGTAAGTACTGCCGCTTCCATTAGGATCACGACCACAACACAGCCGATTGCGTGGATCTCAAGGACGAGATCAAGACTTTTATTCATAAGGGACATCTGCGTCGATATACCAAGGGAGATAGAGCTGCTCGGAAAGAAGAGAGAGAGCAAGAACAGCCGAATAATGCCACGGAAGAGCCAACCGAGATCCTCACCATCTTCGGGGGCTCGTCATGTGGAGGAAATTCGAATAGGGCTCGGAAAGCCCATTCTTGGAGGTCCGACCCGGAACACTATATCCACTTAACTAAGCGGTTGAGCAAAGAATTCTGTATCAGTTTGTGCAGTATGACCTTTTTGGAAGATGATGCGCGCGGGATCCACCATCCGCACGACGACGCCCTAGCGGTTACTATGACTATAGCTAACTACAAGGTGTACCGCATCCTGATTGACACCGGAAGCTCAGCAGATGTAATCTACTTTGAGACATTCGAAAGAATGGGGGTTCCGATATTGCACCTCAGACCTGTGAAGACCCCCCTGCACGGCTTTGCCAGAGAAAGAGTGATCTCCGAGGGGGCCATCTCCCTCCCTGTGACTGTGAGAGAAGGGCAACGCCAAGTCACCCTCATGGTGGACTTTCTCGTTGTCAATGTGCCATCTGTACATAACGTCATCCTAGGCAGACCTTCTCTCAATGCAATGAGGGCAATTGTCTCCACCTATCACCTGATGATAAAATTCTCTGAGGTGACCAGCGTGAAGCTCGGAGATGCTATGCGATATCAATAAAGAAAGGGTCGGTGAATCAAGCCCTTACTGTCAACATTCTGGATCCCAGAGGTCCCACAAAAGATACATCCGTGGAAGACCTAGAGAAAGTACCGCTCGATGAGGCATGCCCAAGCAGAACTGTTCAGCTCGGAACGTCATTGAATCCTGAGCAACGATTCAGAATACTAGCCTTCCTGCAACAGTACAGAGATGTCTTCGCATGGTCGCATGAAGTGTAATGCCCCGACTTTTTAGGATCCGAGTACATAACTCGTTTCCCAAAAACCCGAGTGTTAACCTTAAAGGATAGTTAAAGTCGAGTATGTATTTTTCTTTTATCAAAGTCAGAGTAAGTAGAGGAGCGTAGAATGGACAAGTAACCATAAAGGAAAATTTTAAATTTCATTTAGAATATACAAGTGGTTGTCCATAATGACTTATACAAACCAATGTCTCCAAAAATAACAAATAAAAGAATTACATGATACAATACATGAGAAATAATAGAATGCATGTAAATTTGAGCCGTAAGACCCCTCAGCTTCTCAAGGTAGATACAGTCATGCAACTCTGGCACTTGAACCCGGCTCCTCATCAACTCGAACATGAAAATCACTTAAGCCACCTGTGTTACCTGTACGGTTATATTTATTTGATGGATGAGTGGCCAACTCAGTGTGAACTCCCCTCAAGATTACACACTGCCGCATTAGGTAAGAAATAGTATAAAACACCTAGACAACCAAAACAGAGTAGATACAGTCTTTATTAAATGCATGGATATATGAAATGCAATCGTCGGCCTAGGTAAAACATCTAGACGAACATTAGGGTCGTCACCCATACAATCATCGACCCAAGTAAAACATCCAGACGGTCTATAACTCGGGCAAAACATCCGAACAGGTAAATACGTATGATAACAATAGATGATGGTTGGTGTCTCGGGTAAAACATCCAGACAGGCAAATCTGTATGTTATGTATGATAGCAATAAATGCTGGTCTGTGCTATGCATGCATGATTAGCCAACCCGTTATTAGTCCAATTGCAAGCAGCCACTTTAAATAAGCTCACGGTCACTAAGGGGAGCACATGGCCCAGCGTAGGCTGACGGCTCGGGCATTGTGTCCCATGACCACCATCTCCGGCCCATGAGCTACCATCTTAGGATGTTTAATGAAAACCCGTCAACTAATGGCCAATCATATTACTGTATATGGGGCTTACCATTGCATGATTGTACAGTATGAAACATCGAACTCATATAGGGAAAATACCCAACAAATCCACATAGGGCGAATATCAATAACTATGCCACATAGGGCAATATCAAATATGCATTAAAGACCATCCTTAAAAACCATTGGGTACAACAACCCTGGATGGCAAGCCCACATCGATAGTCAATTTAAACTACCGTTCAATAACCACTAGGTTGAAGGTCCATTATAATCACAACCAGTCAGGTTACATCCCAAGTATGGGCGTACACTTATAAGTGGGGGTTTCCCACTGATGTACTAGTTTAAGTCCTACAATAATTCACAAGTAATCCACAAGCATGAGATAAATATGCAGGATAAATAATAAGCATGTAATCCAATTTAACAATTAACACATGTGATTTATAAAATGAAGATATCAATTATCAATCGAGTTTAAAATAAAAACTATAACTTAAGCTAATGAGAAGATGGAAAGCTCAAGGGAAAAGTCATCACCTTATTTGTTGACTCGGCTACCGGCATCGCTAGGGAATGCGTGTTCTCTCTAAAATCAAATCCTACCACGAAT
>JAJHSJ010002375.1:0-43203 GCA_021015155.1 Magnolia officinalis
ATATCAATCGATGCCTAAGCAATTTGGCTCTGGTAGTATACTAAAAGCACATAAGAGGACATGGGTATGGGCACACAAGCTCATGGATCATTTTCATGCCGAAAGGTGTATATGACTGATTCAAGAAAGAGTTTGATATCTTTACGGGCACTCAAGGCACTAGGGTGCAAATTCATCGGTTTCGATCATGTCCTTAAATTTTCAAAAGGAAAACTCATAGCAATAAAGGCATAGAGGAATGGAAACCATTATAGGTTGATCGGGAGTACTTCATGAGGTGGAATTGCAACATCTATAGTGGATTACACGTCTCCACGTATGCGGCATGCACACTTGGGTCACATGAGCGAGCAGGGCATGAAGGTTTTTTCTGACTGTTGTTTAATTTTAATTTTTAAAAGCATTGATTTTAGTATATGCGAGAATTGTATATATGGTAAATAGTAAATGGTTGTATTTTAAATCTGTGAAATATGTTTGTAAAGGGGTTTTAGATTATATGCATTCTAATGTATGGGAGTCGGCGCCCGTGGTTTTTGGAAGAGGGTCGTCATGGTTTTTCATATTCATTGATAACTATTTCAGAAAAGTGTAGGTTTATTTTATGAAAAATAAATTCAATGTTTTCACCAACTTCAAACAATGGAAGGACATGGTGGAAAAACAAACAGGGCGAAAAGTGAAACTGTTGAGGACATATAAAGATGAAAAATTCACTTTTGGGAATTCAATTGGTATTGTAAATATAAAGGGATTGTGAGACACAACAAGTACGCCACACGATAGAACAAAATGGTGTGGTTAAGCAAATAATTAGACTCTATTGGAGAGGGCCCGATGCACGATTAGTAATGCTGAATTGAGCAAGAAATTGTGGATTGAGGCCATTAACATAACTTGTTACTTGGTGAATCAATCCCCTATTATGGCTATTGATTGTAAAATTTCAGAGGAAGTGTGGAGTAGTGAGCATGTATACTACTCAGGATTGTGTGTATTTGATTGCAACGCGTACTCTCACATACCATCGGTTGAGAGAGATAAGCTGAACCAAATGGCTAAAAAGTATATCTTTGTTGGCAATGATAATGGTGTGAAGGGGACATGTTATATGATCGGGTCGGACAGAAAATTATCCTTAGTCGCGTCGCTAAATTCAATAAAGGATCCTTGTTCAATAAGGATGAGCACAAGGAAGTGAAAAAGTTGGTTGTGGTTGTCTAGTTAGACAGAGATGAGGTATAGGCTGATACAAAGATGTATACAGAGGTGGTGGAGCAGCCAGCTATGAGAAGAAATCTGTCATGGGATTGCAGGTTACCGACGATATATAGGGATGAATCAAATGTCGCATTTGCCCTCATTAAAATGAGAGGGTTCCGTCTACTCTTTAAGAGACTCTTAATAAGGCAGATGCCGAAAAGTGGAAAGCAATGATGAATGATAAGATGGACTTGCTGTACAAGAATGAGATGTGGGAGGTGGTGGAGCTTCTCATCGGCCAAAAAATGATCAGGTGCAAGTGGATCTTTAAAAAGAAACAAGATATGCATTAGGCAACGTTGGTGGAGAAGGGATATACTAATAGAGGTGTCGACCTCACTGAAAAATATTCATGCTTGTGGTGAAGCAAGTATCTATCAGATTCGTGTTAGTACTGGTTGCCCAATGCGATCTCGAGCTGGAACAAATTGATTGAAAACTTCATTCCTGCATAGGGAATTAGAAGAGTCGATTTACATGAAGTAATTAGAAGGTTTCGAAACACTAGGGAAAAAGAACAAGGTTTGTAGGTTAAATAAGTCATTATACGGTCTGAAATAGTTGCCTAGGCAGTGGTACAAGAAATTTGATTCTTTCATGGTGAGTCAGAATTTTACCATGAGTGAGTATAATCACTATGTCTATTACAAGACGCTGAGTGATGAAAAGTTCATTATTTTGGTATTGTATGTTGATGACATGCTTTCGCTAGTCATAATATGTCTGAAATCGACATACTGAAGACTCAACTATTAGGAACATTCGAGATGAAAGATCTGAGGGCTGCAAAGAGGGTTCTCGGCATTGACATATATAGAGACACGAAGAGGAGCATGCTATAGTTATCTTAACCTGAATACCTTAGGAAGTATTGATGAAGTATGAGATGGACAAGGCAAAACTGGTCAACATTCCTCACGCAGCTCATTTTAAGCTTTCTTCTGAATAGTGTCATAAAATAGATGAAGAAATATGTTTTGTGTCCCTTATTCAAATGCAGTGGGCAGCTTGATGTATATCATGGTCTGTACAAGACAATATATTTCACATACAATGTGTGTTGTTAGCAGATACATGTCTAACCCTGACAAGTAACATTGAGAGGTAATGAAATGGATACTTCGATATATTCGAGGTACGCATGACTACGTCTTATCATTTAATAAATCAGGGAAAAGTTAGTAGGTTATATGCATGGATTCTGATTACGCGGGCAGTATGGATAATAGAAGGTCAACCGTAACGCCCTGGATTTTGAGGGTTGAGCAAAGCTCTACTCCCGAGATACAGAACATCACTTATGCATTATGAATGATAATGTTCCGATTTCGTCCATATTAATGAGTTAAGCATGAGTGAGATTATACTAAAACAACATATCATACTCCGAATATAATTAAATTAAGCAAGTGAAAGTCCGAAACATATTTATTTAAGCATGTAGGTGTTTCACAAATTTCCTCCAGAGTATGAGCACGTAACCGGGTTCAATATATACATGTATTGTTTCAAAATAAACAAAATGAATATGTAAAAGTGTTCGACTAAGCCCAGATGTCCCAGTAGTCCTTGCGCATCGGCACGAGGTCTACATCGACCCGCCCGAGAGTTGGAAGTAGGAGAATTTCTCCTCCTCGTCCAAGAAGTCTTGCTTCATAGCATAGACGTCACCTACACCTACATCTAAATCAGAGTCTGGTTGGTGTTTTAAAACACCGTCCCAGAGTGGGAGTGAGTGATCAAGTCAGTGGTTCTATAAGGCAAAAGTTACACATGTTATCAAGTTAATCAAAGCAGTAATGATAAGACATCATAACAATCACTTCCTAACTACTCTTTTAATGCAGGAATGTGGTGCAAGTAATGATGTATGCCCTCACACCAAAGCTCCCTCACAAGCAGCTCTGATAACCTGTTTCGCATATGACATCACTTCCTCAAAACGGTCCAACTCCATCGCCTTTTAAGTACATCCTAACTTATAATGCAGTGCGATGCATGGTCGTGTTAGCCAAATAATTAATTAATCTCATTCATATAATAAGTTTGGGAAGCTAGGGTACCTCCCTTTATATCATTGACCTGAATCGAAAGATCCATTTAGGTTCGTCACTCTTAGTTAAACACATCTGATAGGCAAGTTGTAGGGTTGTCACTCCTAATTAAAGACATACGATAGGCAAGTTACAAGAATTTATACTCGCGGTCACTACGGGGAGACTCGTCACCCCAACGTAGGCCGACAGCACGAACACGGTGTCCCATACCACCATGCCCGGCTCACGAGTTTTATTTGCTCATTGGTCACTATGGGGAGGCTCGTCACCCCAGCGTAGGCCGACAGCTCGTACACAGTGTCCCATACCACCATGCCCGGCTCATGAGTCTTAGTGAATCGTGGTACCAAGGTTAAAGTGGATCTTTACATTGGAGAGGGGTACCTTAGATTCAAGCAGTCGCATCCATACACGGTAAACACAAAATAGGTCAATCGGTTCGTTAGGCAAACTCGATTGGTACGGTCATACGCTGACTTAATCGACATGGAGCACATAAGCACCGCTCATGACCTAGCCACTTCGACAATCGTCGTGCGACCCGGATTCATCAAGTTTACCCGATGTGGTGAGACTAATTCGGTCATCCGAATAGGGACTGTTACCGATTGCCTGGGCTACGTTGTAGCCCCACTCCTGCTCATATGTAGCTAACAAACACATGTGATATTCATCTCAGCATTTAACAAACAATCCAAATGGATTCCCCATTTGGGCATTTCATCAAACACATCGATCATGTTACCAAACACTTGCATTTTATCAATTAATTACATAGATGAAAATATGATTACATAAAGGAAATTATACATATGCATAAGGCAACAGGGAATTCTATCTTAATACTTATAATAAATACAAATCATCAACAATTTCTCATTGAAACGATTTATCAAACACTTAGACTATGTTAGTTACAACATGTGTTTTTATCAAATATTCATACCGAGAAATCTATATGCATATAACAATGTCGAATCCTAGATTAGAAATCATGGCAAGCACAAATCATTTTCAAATGCTCATTCAAACATGTCAACAAACACATGGGATGCATCTTTTACTCATCACAGTTCATAGGTGTATATCATACAGAAATCGACGTATCTAAGACAATACGGTAACAATCAAGTCAGGCATAAAACATTAGCTGACATGAAATCATTAATAAACCACAACCTAAGCGTTTATAGTCCGCACCTTTCGTCGGGATGCTCGACTCGGACTCGGTCCAAATTCTACATTTCCGAAAATGGAACGTCGAGCACCTAAATGACGAAACAAGCTAGCTAGGTTAACGAACAACTATCCTGGATCTCTACAACAATATTAGGGTTAGGATTTCTTACCCAAAATCGTAACCGAAAAAGATTTGGTAGCGCAACGGGGTGGAGATTTGGTGCGTGGATTCGTGGGAGAGGATTCCTGCAACGATCTCCCAAAATCTCACTTCTCGCTTTCCTCTTTTCTCATCTTTTCTCCTCTCTTCCTTAGGGTTTTTGTAAAATTCGTATATGGGAGTGAGGGAGAGAAATAAGGGCTATTTATAAGCCCAAAAGTGATGTAAATGGCCCCAGGGCCACTTTATACGTAGTTTATACCCTTTGGGCGGCTGTTTCTGATGAACAGAGCTCATAAGGAGGCCCATGACTCATCTACGTCATAGAGTACGTTCCCTAACAATGGATCCATGCCAGGACATGATTTTGGCGCGATCAGATAAGCCGATTGACGGTGGAGAGCCTGTGTCAGATCAACGGTCGTACTTGCTCGATCGGGGCCATGGTTATACGGATATGTGCAAGGAAATTTCCTTTCCCCATGGGTGAAGTTTGGTCACAAACTAACCTTCTGAAATCCTTAATTTCGCGTGAGAGCGAACAACTCAATTCACTTAAGTTTTGGTTCGTTTTCTAAAGGTATTCGCGTTCCTCACGCACTTCCCTCATGGTTCAAGTTGAGTATTTCTGGACACTATCTGGGCTTGATTCCTGCGATGGTTGTCAAGCCCAGCAGGATGGACATAGTCCTATAGTTTCGTGGTCATCGGACCCTCGACGTGTGGTCTAGGTCCGTTACCGAGTTTCAATGTACTCTCGAGAGCGACATGCCGTTGGGATTTCTCCTAGGTCTTTAGGTGGCATTGAGTCAGTGGTACTCATGGTTTTAGGCCTTCTCATTTGTGAAAATGGTGGCCCAAGCTTAATCCACCGATTATTTAGTTTGGTACTTAACTAAATTCTGCCTAAATTATACGACAGAATGCGGTCCTCGGGTAGTTCTGCCTGAGGTGGTACTCTGGTCTTTGTACGGATTTTTTCGAGACATTACATCAACTTCCGGTTATGTTTATTTTAGTGGGTGTGGGGATCAGTTGAATGTCGAAACTTCAGTCTATGCTGACACTTTTAATAATCGAACCTAAGTATATAATGATGACAAAAGCATTCAAGGAGGGTGTTTGGTTGAGGGGGATGATAAATTAGTTGGTGCTTCAGCAAGAGGCCATGCCAGTCAATTGTGATAGCGAAAGCACAATCAATTTGGCTAAGAATTTTGTTTATCATTTACGTACTAAACATAATAATGTGAGTCATTATTTTATTCGACAGGTGCTTGAGGAAGGAGGCATGACTCTAAAGAAGATGCACACGAGCGTGAATCCAATTGACATGCTTACTAAGTCGGTTCTCACAGAGATGTTCAAGTTCTTTTCAACTTCTTTGGGCTTGACGAAGGCGTAAATGGAAGACAGAGTATGCACAAGAAGAAATGATGGAGTTATGATGGAAGATGAAATCAAAGATGATGATTTATAAGGAGTGGAGATTGTTGTTGATGTATTAAATATGTTAATAACATGATTTGTCGATTTCACCAACAAATCACTCGAAGTCATTAACAGATGCTCGATCCCATCAAGAAAATCCAGAAAATCCCATGTTGGTTGCTAGAATGTTTTAGTGTTGCTACTCGATGTCATTAAAGTAAGTTCGATGACATCAAAGGTCATCGATGGCATCGAAGGTCCCATTGAAGATGTGCGCAAAATTATGTAAGTGCGGGATTTGTTTCATATTCCAGTTGTGATAGTAATCTTGGGGTCCCCTTGATCAGAGGAAGATCCAATTAAGAAAGCCCATTTCCAGCCCATGGTTGACAATATTTTGCTTAGAATTTCAAGCTGAAAGGTCGATTTCTAAGCCAAGTAGGAAGAGATGTGCTCAGCCGATTCATAAGCTAGCAACAACGGAGGTGCCGAAAGGGACTTTAAAGCATATTAAAAAAGGGATGACAGATTTTCTCTATGGATGGACCGAAGGCAAGAAAAAAGTGCATTGTATCATCTGGAAAAAATTTTGCAATTCCAAAGGAAGAATGAGGGCTAGGAGTAAAAGCTCTAAATGATGTAATGAAAGCTCGAAGAATGAAAATGGCATGGACGGCCACATTCGACCACAAAAATAGCCTATGGGCCAATTTCATGAGATCCAAATACAAGGTGGATGCTCAATCTGTGGGTAATCGCAATAGATCAACGACCTCAAGATGTTGGAAAGAAATCTTAAGCCTGTCGGATATGTTGGAAGCCAACTCGTGCCTATTATTGGGAGATGACAACAGCAATCTCTGGACTACCAATTGGATGATATTATGTCCCATTCAAGGCTGGCTCCCCAGACAGATCCCCCAAGGCTCCCTCTGAATGAAGATCAACGAGGTGATGGGTCCTAACGGTGTCCTTCCGAGCAATGCTATATCATCCCTCATCCCTCCAGGCGTCCTACAACACATTAACAATGAATGAATTAAAACCCAGAGAGGAGAGGACCACGTCATCTGGACAGGGGAACCATTAGGAAAGTACACGGTTAAGTCAGCATGGAAGAAGGTTCGCCTAGTAGGAGGACACTACAAGAAATATGGTTTTTACCTACGAAAATTTTTTTCGTAGGTAAAGATGACTTTTACCGACGAAAACTATTTTCGTAGGTAAAAGACTACTTTTACCGACGAAATATAATTTCGTAGGTAAAAGTCATATTTACCTACGAAAATTTTCGTAGGTAAAAGTTCTTTTGACTTTTTCAACTTTAGAAAGATCAAAAACTTTACTTTTACCTACGAAATTAGATTTTGTAGGTAAAACCTATATTTACCTACGAAAATCTTCGTAGCTAAGTAGTGTTTTGAATTTTTCAAGTAAACAAAAAATTCAAAAGTTTATTTTTACCTACGAAATTAAATTTCGTAGGTAAAACCCTTATTTACCTACGAAAATATTCGTAGCGAAAGGGTCTTATGAATTTTTTTGTCAAAAGGTAAAACCCATCTTTACCTACGACAATATTCGTAGCGAAAGGATCTTCCAAAATCCCCCTTTACCTACGAAATCTAATTTGGTAGCTAAAAGCCATATTTACCTACGAATATATTCGTAGCTAAAGGGTGTTTTAATTTTCAAAAAAACAAAAAATGGAAAACTTTGCCTTTACCTAAATCCATCTTTACCTACGACAATATTCGTAGCTAAAGGGTCATTTGAATTTCAGAAATAAAAAACTTTACTATAAACCCATCTTTGGCAACGAAAATATTCGTAGCTAAAGGGTCTTTTCAATTTTGAATTTACCTTTTACCTACGAAATAAAATTTCGTAGGCAAAACCAACATTTGCCTACCAAAATATGCGTAGCCAAAGGGTCTTTTCAATTTTGAATTTGATCTTTAACTACGAAATTCAAACTAATATTTACCTACGAAAATATTTGTAGCTAAAGGGTTTGTTTAAATTTCTTCTCGATAAAAATTCAAAAACTTTATCAAAACTTTACATTTACCTACGAAACTGAAATTCGTAGGTAAAACGTGCCTTTGGCTACGAAAAGTTTCGTAGCTAAAGGGTCTGTTATTGGCGGAATTTTGGCGGGGTGGTGAAAATGATGGCGGTAAGACTTTTACCGACGAAAGATTTCGTCGGGAAAAGTTTTTCCTAAATATTTTCAACGAACGGCTAAAAATCGTCGGTAATAATGATAATTGTTTTAATTTTTTAAATTTTTGCCTATAACCTAAATATATATATATATATATTCAAAGATAGTATTTAAATAATTTGTAATATCACATGAAAAAGAATATAGAAAAGTTACAAAATTTTAAATGTGTTTAAGTAATATTTTGGGAACAAAATAATGCTTTTGAAGAGAAAAATTGGCATTTTGAAAATTTTAAGAAAAAATAAAAATATGAGAAATTTTTTGAGATTTTGCAAATAAAAACTCAAAATTTGTTTTTTAAATATTTTTGAAATATTTTATAATAAAAATGCTATTTATTTAAAAGATAAAAAAAACACACCTTTGAAAAAAAATGTTAAATTTATTTGTGAAAAATAAAATTACTAAATTATTAGGCACACCCACTAATTGAATCTTTAATTGTTTTTGGACAATCTAATCAGTTTCAATTAAAGTGTAAATAACTTCAGATGTTTAAATCAAATTTGTTGAAATTGTTGATCATTCTTGTATGCCCAATATTCTTCTCATATGTAGCTTGATTGAGGTGAGTAATTTGTTTAAATTGAGAGTATTGATCAGTTAAATAAAGTGAATGCATCAGACATGTAAAATGGGCCAAATATTCTGGTTAAAATTGTGACCCAACTAATTACTGACCTCGTGAGAACATAAGAATTGATGTTAGTAAGTTTTGTGGGCCCTATCATGATGTCTGTCGAACATCAACACCATGAAATTGATGTGTCCCCTTTAGGTTATGAGATATCTCAAAAATCATCGGTAAACGAAACTCAAGTGGGCCATACCATTTAAAACTGTGTGAAGACATCCTAAAAAATATAAAAGCACTTAGTGAGGCCCACATGAATTTTGGATGCGGTTGAAACTTGGTCTGACCCCTCATCCAAGTGGGATACACATAATGAGTGGGTTGGATATGTGAATCACATTTAGGCAGTCCTAATATATGATTACAAATATTGTAAGGAAACCTTTCTCCACTACATTTGAGTTACTCGTTACCTTTACTGATGATAACTCTGTGGGGTCCACCGTTATTTATTTATTTTATCCACTCCGTTCATTCATGTTAACAGATAATTTGAGGTCTAAAAAACAAAAAAGAAGCATATCCAAAGCTCAAGTGGACCACACCACAAGAAATAGTGTGATTGAACCTATACCATTTAAAATTTCTTGAAAGCCATATAAGTTTTGGATCAAGCTGATGTTTGTGTTTTCTATTCATTCATATATTTTTGGATCGAGCTGATTGAACCTCATTGTTTAACTCATGACGTCAAATGATATCTCAAAATGGATGGACGATGTGGATATAACAAATACATCATGGTGGGGCCCACAAAACTTTATGGATGTTGGTCGATGCTCTATGGGTCCTACCATGATGTATGTGTTTCATCCATGCCATCTATCCAATTTAACATATCATATTAGGGCTTGATGCCAAAAATTAGAAGGATATAGATTTCAAGTGGACCACACCACATGAAAACAATAGTGATTGGATATCCACCATTAAAACCCTCCTAAGGCCCACTGTACTTTTTATTTGACATCCAATCTGTTGATTAGGTCATACAGGCCCATATGAAGGAAAAAAAATATCAGATTGATCCAAAACTTTATATGGCCCCCAAAAGGTTTTTAATGGTCAACGCTCATTCAACATTGATTCCTATAATGTGGTCCAATTGAGATTGGGATATACCTCATTTTTTATCTCATACCATAAAATGAAAGGAAAAAATAGATGGACAGCAGGGATGAAACACACATCTAATAGCAAGAGGTTTGCTAGCCCAACATGCACCTTCACAACGATACACACATGGCACATTTGAGTGTGCATAAGGTGTGATCACTGTGCATATGACCTGGTGTAAAAATCAAGCCTGCCTACTCATCGAGTGGGCCATAGATTTACATCAAATGTGGACAGCTAGCTCTTTTTTAAAAAGAAAAATATAAATTTGTTGTTTCTCTAGAGGGGTAGCCATTTGATGAGTTGATCCTAATGTTTTGTGCCCCCGGTCTTCCATGTGGTGTGGCCCACCTCCTATCCTGCTTAGGAGTCCCAAACAGGTGCCTCTAAGCCTGGGTTCCACAAATTCCCCTAGATGTGGTCCACGTGATATTTGGATCTGTTCAATTTTTGGAACCAGAATGGACTGGCAACACTACAACTTCCCC
Organism: Magnolia officinalis; assembly: GCA_021015155.1. Classification (NCBI taxonomy): domain Eukaryota; kingdom Viridiplantae; phylum Streptophyta; class Magnoliopsida; order Magnoliales; family Magnoliaceae; genus Magnolia; species Magnolia officinalis. Next base: position 10,559 of record JAJHSJ010002375.1, read on the forward strand.
TAGATGTGGTCCACCTGATATTTGGATCTGTTCAATTTTTGGAAACAAAGGCCCACGCGTGTGTAGAATGTAGCTCACGTGTGCCACGCTGGTGGGCCCCACCATGACGTGTGTCAAACATCAACAATATGCATATGATGGGTCCCCTTTAAATTATAGGATATCTGAAAAATCAGCTGTATACGGAACTCCAGTGGGCCATACCATCTAAAATCATGTGAAGACATGCCTAAAATATATAAAAGCACAGTGTGGGCCCCACCTGAAATTTGGATGCGTCTAAAACTTGGTATGACCCCTCATCCAAGTGGTACACACATAATGGATGTGCTGGATTTGTGGACCACATCTCAGTGGACCAAAAAGTAATTATGAATGTTATAATGGAGGGTAGGGTATCCCTCTCAACTTTTGTACGTGGTGTGGCACACACAAGCCATAGATTGACTTAATTTTTAATCTCTGGGCCCACCATGGAATGGTGCATCTGACTCATGGGGTAGATGTTTGACACGCATTATGATGGGCCCACACAACTCTTCCATCAAGTGGGCCACAAATCTTGGCCCACCACTCCCCAAAACATCCTCCCGCGCGCGCCACTTCCGTAGGGAAAAGGTACAATGCGCTCCAGCAGACAATAAGCCCCCATGAGGTCGAGCTGTGTGGGCCCCAGCATGATGGTTTTCAAACATCTAACCCATTAGTCAGATGCACCATTCCGTCGTGGGCCTAAATCTCAAAAACCAAGTCAATATGTGACTTTTTGGGCCACACCAGATACAACAGTCACGTGCGGTCCCCCTCCTATTAAAACATTCATAATCATTTATTAGGTCCACCGAGATGTGGTTCACAAATCCAGCCCACCCATTATGTGTGTCTAACTTAGCTGAGGGTTCAGAACAAGTTTCAGCCCATCCAAATTTCATGTGGGCTCCACCAAGTGATTTTATATGTTTTAGGCATGTATTCACATGATTTTAGATGGTATGGCCTACCTGAGTTCTATATACGGCTGATTTTTGGTATGTCCCATAATTTAAAGGAGATGCATCAAATGAACGGGGTTGATTTCTAAACGCATCACGATGGGGCCCACACAGCACGAGCGCATGGGACATTAAAATAAGCTCGAGCGCACCCACTCCTTTTCCCCTTCCGAAAACCCAAAGCAACCCAAGAACTCTCTCCCTCTCTCTGTCTCTCTCTCCGACGCACCCACGCCTCTCTCTCTGCCTCTGCCTCTCTCGCTCGCACCTCTCTCCTCTTCTCTCTCTCTCTCTCTCTCTCTGATCTCTCCACCCTACCACGCAATCCACATCCAGTCGGCGGTGGTAGGGTCTTCACGCAATCCTCGTCGTTTCTCGCTCTCGCTCGCGACCTCACGACCAGCAGCTCTCTCTCTCGGCAGCGACAGTGGTATTCTCCTCTTCCTCTTCTCTGTCTTCTTTTTCTTTTTCGAATAGGGCTGCGAAATTGAAAATCTCAAACTTGATTTTTGCTAGAATCGCTGGCAAGAAATCTCTGCTAGAATCGCTGCAAAGAGACTGAGACTGCCTTTCTGCTATTTTTCTTCAGCACTTCTCTTGGGCTTTTGTTAGAATCACGGCAGGAGGAAGCAGTGATTCCAATTCAAGAGAGCTTGATTAGACACCCACATGGGCTGTTTCTGCTGTTGTTGCAATTATTATTATCATTTCTATTGCTTTGGAGAAGCTTCTTCACAAACTCGGAACGGTAATTGGGGATGTGTGCTTTGATGGGATTGAAGTAGTTGTTGTTGTTGTTTTTGTTTTTTTTTTTTTTTTTTTTTTTTTTTTTTTTTTTTTTTTTTTTAAGATTTTTGAGTTGGGTTTTTGGAGAAAAAAAATGTTGGTTTTTTTTGTTTTGGTTGATTTGGGTTTTGGTTTCATTGAGTTTTTTTTTTTTTTTTTTTTTTTTTTTTTTTTTTTTTTGCTTTGTTTTGGGTTTTTTTAGATGAGGTTTTAGAAAAAACTGGTGGTTTTTTTTTTTTTTTTTTTTTTTTTCTTTTTTTTTTTGGTTGGTGGGGGGGGAATTGGGTTTTGTGGGTGAGGTTCGGATTTTTCTTGTTTTAAAAAGATTTTTTTTTTAAAAAAAATCTTTTTCCTTTTAATGTCTCCATTTTTTGTTTTCTGTTACATGGTATTCTTTTTGTTTTGTTTTGTTTTGTTTTTGTTTTTTTTTTCCCCCTTGTATGGTTCGTGTCTGATCTAATTGGGGAGGTATTGTGGAATTGATTGGATTTTGGGTTTTTGACTTTTGTTGGTTTGAAGATAATGAAGTTATTTTCTTTGTTTTGTTTTCTACAATTGAAGGTTCTTTTTGTTTTTTTCTTCTTTTGTTGGAAGTTTTTTAATTTTTGTTCTTTAGATTTTATTTTATTTTTTCATGGAGAGAGTATGATTTTTTTTTTTTGGTTTCTGTCCTCCCTTTTGCTTCTCATGGTTAAAATGAAAATTTTAATTTTTGAAGTGTTTTACAGTTGGGTTTTGACTTCAGTTTTTGAACAGGAAGTTTTATGCTTTGAGATCTCGTTTACTCCTTTGTAGATTTTTTATTTTTATTTTTATTTTTAAATTTCAGTTGTTTTATTGAAAGGTTCCAGGTTTTGATTTGTTGTTGATTTTGGGTTCTGATTTCAGTGGTTTACAGAGAGACGCAAAAAGGCTCTATATGAAGCTCTTGAGAAGGTTAAAGCTGGTAAGAACTCATCTTGGATACTCATTTCTACCAAAAGAAATAACAAGAAAAACAGAATTTTTTTGGGACATGCATTTTTATGCATTCTTCAAACTTGAATCAGTCGTGTTTGTATTCTGATTTTCTGTTCGGTATTTTGTTTCATGGTCTCATTTGTGGAGATGAACTGGCAATTGACATTTTCCTTTTATTTTGTTTATTTATTTATTTGTTTTGCAGAGCTGATGATTCTTGGGTTCATTTCGTTACTCCTGACATTCGGGCAGACTTACATTGCAAAAATCTGCATCCCTATTAAAGCTGCGAATACAATGTTGCCATGCGCTTTAAAGACAACGGCAACGGAGAGCAATCACCGGAGGCTTCTGTGGGATGATCCGTTCTCGGATTCAAGTTTGCAGCGTAGAGCCTTAGCAGCCCTATTCGAAAAAGAAAAAGATGACAGAGAAGAGGAAGAGGAGAATACCACTGTTTGTGGAGGATGTTTTTCGAATAGATTTAATGTTTGTGGAGGATGTTGGTGAAGTTCTGCCTGATTTTTTGGCCAAGGTACATGGTGGGTGCCATTAACACATTTGGGTTGAGTAAGATCTGAAATCCCATTCTTGCTGCTGGCCTTCACAGTTCACATGGTGCTCTTGATTGATCATTTCTATCTTTTGTCGTTATTTCAGAATGTCCTCAAAAGTGTTGGTGTGCATAATCTCAACTTTTATCTAAATGCTCTTTTTGTTGACCTTCATTTCTTTTTATCTGTTCTTGTAGGCATTGTTCGAAGGGATTCTTGTTGATATACCATGCATTTACTTGAATCATCCTATTGTATTTTGTAAGAGAACATGTGCAACCTTTTCTGTTTCATGTTCCATTGGCTGTCATTGCAACTTTTCTGTTCATATGACTCTTTCAAAGAAATGTTCGTCTTCAAAGCTTTGGAATTTGTTGTATTAGTGTTTCACATTTTCAAAGCGCGAGTAGCTGCTCAACCCCTGAGTTGAAATGGAAATGTTTTTGATACCTTTTAGTAAATTTGTTTTTTTTTTTTTTTTTTGGATTCTCCATAGACATTAAGTTTTCTTCTTCTTGTTGGTTTTTTTGGATTCTCCATATGAAATTATGAGAAATCATGCCTAAAACATTTAAAAGCATTTGTTGGAGCCCACCTAAGTTTTGAAATAGCCTAAAATATGTTGTGACCCCTTATCTAAGTCACAATGAATAGCCTAGATGTATAAACCACATCTCGTTGGGTCCATTGTACAAAAAAAAAAAAAGAAGAAGGTTTCAATGGATGTGCATCCACCTGTACAAACTGAAAAACCAGAGCAAACTGTAAATACCGTTGGGTGGAGCATTGTACAGTACCTCTTTTCTCACATCCAAAAGCATTTTATGTGGGTGGAAAGGGGTGGACACCAACGGTCTCCTTATCCTCCTTGAATCTGAACTTCTCTTTCTAAGCAACACAAAGGAAAAGTAAAAGAGAAAAAGAGCTTTCCTCCAAGAACACAATCCAACCTTCGTTCAAAGCAATGGCAGAGGTAACCATGGGTTTCACAATGCCCAAACCACATATTCACAACCCTCCTACTTTCTAAACAACCAAGATGGAGATGAACCAGTTTCCCAAATCGGTAATCATGCATCACTTTTCGCAGTTATGTAGTCAAATTCTCTTCAGTTTCCTCTTGCCAAAATGGATTTATTTCTGTGTTTGCAGCTGAGGAAGTGCTCATTCTCTAGGTGGAACACTTGCTGGCTTCAGGTCTACATCTTTCTTAATGCATGACTACTTTAAATCTCCTTCTGTTATAGATATTCTGATCATTTCTGGATGTCCCACTTGTTAATGGACCAAGCTAACCATCTCTACACCTTCAATCATTATATCTTTTTACCAACTAAAATCTTTCTTCTTCTCAAAAACACCATTTTGGTAGTTAATCCATTGATCTGGTGGGCTGCATCATGCAATGGGCCATGCCAAATATCTCCCCTATCATATGATCCTAGCCATCTTCCAAATCGTACAACTGGTGGTCCACATTTAGTGCAGGAAAAAATCAGTTGGTTAGGACCATTTGATGTGGGAGATTTTCGTGGTATTTCCGATCTACCATTAGTCACTATAAGAGCATTGGGATCACAAGACATCAGAGACCACACATCTCATGACTGTATATCGACAATCATGAGATTTGATGAAAGATGAGGACTTACAGGGAGAAGGCAAAAGGAGCAAAAGAGGATCTTTGTTGAAGGCAAATGCATTACCAGACTGGCCTCTTATAGCAGTTCTAGTACAGCATATTGAAGGTCAAAGAGATTACATTGTCCATAAGACTGTTTGGCATCTCAATGATGAAACTTTAAAGAATGTTTGTAAGTGTACCAAAGCCTCTTTCTTGTTTCATTTCCTCTTCTCTTTCATATGGTTTTGATACAAGGTTGGAGCATTGAGTTTATGATAATGATTTTCCATTGTAGATACCATGTACATCATGTTCACTTGTTGGGGATGCTGTTTCTTTGGAGCCATGAAAGTAAGCTTTTTCTCATTTATTTTCCGCTGGCTAGACTCTAATCCCAAAGGAGTGTCAGAAACCAATTCAAACTAACATGACATAGACCATCCAAATTGTGGGCCCCATTGTGATTGACCAAAGCTTAGAAATGGCATGGACCAGGGGATTCTGTCCAATTGGTGGCTATTGAAATTGATAGTTAAAGATGAAATGACCAACTGTCCATGTTCATGAATCCAAACACATGGAAAAAGATAAAAATCAACAACACATGAATCCAATAATAGATTCGTTTTTTTTTTTTTCTTAGAAAATTTGACTATCAATAATAGATTCCAAAACTCCAAATATCAAGCTAGTGGTAAACAATTTTCATTTTTCATGAAGTCCATGAATCCAAACACATGGAAAAAGATAAAAATCAACAACACATGACCCCAACTAGCCCACTCTATGGTGTTGTCCAACAAAATCAGGTTCATGCTTCTCAACCTCATATGACTAACAGATAGTTCCACAACCTGAAATTTTATTGATCTACACCCTCAATTGTTGACACTGTTGAATGATAGTGGAAAATTCAACTGCGACCAATCTTATTGTAGTACTACTCCCTCTATAAATTATCATCTTTATAGTTAAGTTATTTCTTCTCTTCTTACTACATAGATTATAAAGTTTGGAGCATCTGACCATATGACACCCACTTTATCTTTTCTTACAAGCTCAACATGTACTTTTAATATTGTAAGCCTGTCAAACTACCCAAAAGTGATGTCAGTTCTATTATTCATGTTGGCTCTATTCATTTATTCAAAATGTAGTCTTGCGCGCATGATGTTGTTTGTGTTCTCAAATTTCATTTTTACTTCTTATATGTTAATAAAATTTTATTCAAGAAAATGACATCATCTATCAATGCATTTGTGTTAAGACCCACAATAGAACGGCGTCATTGAGCGTAAACATAAAAATCTCCTTGAGATCGCTCAAGCTTTGAATTATTAAGCAAATCTGCCTTTATCCGTTTTGGGAGAATGTGTTTTAACTGCCTCTTATCTAATTAATCGTGTACCCACTCCCAATCTAGATGGTAAAATTTAAAGAAATGTTTTTCAAATGTCAACCATTTTATGATCATATTTAGATTTTAAGATATTTGTGCTATGCTCACACACTTGGCACCCACCAACACTTTTTTTTTTTTTTTTTTGGTAAATTAATATCTTTTTAGTCAAAGTGGTTGTAGATAAAGTGTTTACATGAGCTACGCCCAAATCAAGCTAATGAAAGATAAGGACCCTATCAACTGTCCTGTCGAATTATCTCGACGAGATCAATGGTCCAATTGACATGTGGGCCCCACAAGGTTAATCTGATGGCTAAAAAATAACCATTGTTTGGACTATGATTTGCAAGTCCAACTGGGTACTGTAAACACCTTTATATACAAACCATATAGATTTTTGTGAGTTCCTACAACTATATGGGCCATATACACCATATGGCTAGGTATATATCCAATTGACTCGTAGAGAGATCTGGTGAGTAGAACCCTTCACTTAGTTTCATTTAGCATCTCTTTTTAGTGCAACTTTGAGACAATTTAGAAATATTTCTTTTTTGTGGGCCAATAGGATTGAAGTATTGTCTTCTTTTATTTTTAGGAGTTGTATAAAACTATATATACATAGCCATTGTACGGATCTAGATTGATTATTTGATCAAATGAAAGCTTTTTGCTTCTTTCTGTTCATATCCAGTTTCAAAATTTTAACCGTGGCTATATTGTTCATTTAGTTTTTTTCTCCTTTTTTTTTTCGTGTTAATTCAAGTTCTTGGAATATTTTGGGATTTCTTTACAGGTCAGGAAACAATCATACATATCAGGAAATTCAGTTCCGCGTGCGAACCTTGGTGTCCTTGATAAGCTTATTGCAGCTCGTCATGAGCTTGCAGAGGTTACATTTCCTTCACTTCAACCTGTCATTCAATATCTTTAGTTTTGAAAGTCTGGCAATTTTCCACAATTTCTGTGCTAAATCAAAATTGAAAATCTGTTCTCTAAGCTGATTCTTTTATGTTATAAACCAGTAATTTTTTATTTTATTTTATTTTGTTGTTGTCTTTTGTGTGCAGATAATGGGGTATAAATCTTACGCTCAATTTACAGTTCATCTGAATATTGCATCATCACTCGAGGTTGTGATGCCCTTTTTGCTTGATTTAAGCAAGATTGTTAGGCATAAGGCTGATGAGGTAAATTTGTGTCCTTTCTTGGGTGTAGTTTTGATCTTTTTCTCAATTTTTCAGTTGTAGTAGAGTGTGAATTTTTCTGATACTTTCTGGATGTCTTTTTTCCCCTTGTAGGAGTTTAAGGCAATTAGGGATTTCAAGAGGAAAATATGCAATGAAGATTGTGCAGACTTGGAGCCATGGGATGAAGATTATTTCACGGGTATGATAAAGTCTTCCACCTTCAACTTAGACTCTTCCGTTTCATGAACTTTAACCTAAACCGTGGATGAATGTGATGTGGATAAGATTGTTTGTGTTTGGATAGATGTAGTTTATGTTTGGATAGATTTATGTAATTTGAGTTTAGATGGATGTGATCGTGAATACGATGAAATATATTACATAATAGGTGTATATCAAGAAAATAAGGAGATGTAAGAACTTTTACCTACGAAAATTTTCGTAGGTAAAAGTCGTGTCATCCAAATTTTTACCTACGAAATTGTCGTAGTTAAAAGTCTTGTCAATATTTTCCTTCAAACATATTCGTAGGTAAAAGAATTTTTAGCCAAAATTTTGTAAGGATTATTAGCTACGAATATATTTGTGGGTAAAAGTCCCTTTTAGCTACGAAACTATTGGCAGGTAAAAAGTGTTTTCAATATTTTTAGTTACAAAATCTTGTAAATATTTTTAGGTACGAAATTAAAAAGTGTTTTAAATATTTTTAGCTACGAAATTGTTAGTAGGTAAAAAGTCTTGTAAATATTTTTACCTACGAAAATGTTGGTAGGTAAAAAGTGTTTTAATTTTTTTAGCTACGAAAATATTCGTAGATAAAAAGTCATGAAAATATTTTTAACTACGAAATTGTTGGTAGGTAAAAAGTATTTTAAATAAAAAGTATGCGTAGGTGAGAAGTTTTGTCAGTATTTTTACCAACGAAAATTAACGTTGATAAAATGTTTTGCCTACGAAATATTTCGTTGGCAAAAGTCTTACCTTTGCCAACGAAACTTTTTTTTTGTAGGTGAAAAGTTTTCCCTCGGTCTATTAGCAAGGAATTTGCCAACGAAAATTTTCGCGGGCAAAACTTTTTACCTACGAAAATCATACTTTTGCCTACGAAAATTTTCGTTGGTAAAAGTGGCTTTTCTTGTAGTGAGAGAAGGAAGTGGGCTAAATGGTTTTGGCACAATAGATTGCCTCCAAAGATCTCCCTGCTCACCTGGGAATTCCTATTCAAAGAAAACCCGGTAGATATTTGTGTTAAAAAAAGGAGCAATTCTAGTCTCAGGATGTACCTGCTGTGAAAGTGTAGAAAGTCATAAGAAGGGTCTTTGGATCACCTCTTTGCAGAAGGTGATTTAGCAACCACTCTTTGGCGTAAGTTCTCAACAACTCTCTCAGTCTCATTCCTAGAAGGTCAATCGGTAGCTGGTCGAGCCTCAGAATGGTAGAGCTTGGCTAATGGCAACTCAAACATTAATTGTTATCCTTCGTGGGATTTCTCCTCACCTAATCTTCTGGGAGATCTGGAATGCAAGAAACAGAAATGGTTTGAAGAAGTCCATGTGAACGTCGGGTAATCCATAACCAACATTCAAAGATGGTTCTCCATCATTGTCGCTTCATTCCAGCTCCCGCCAAGCAAAAATTACAGAAACAATGAGGTTATTCAAGACTTGGGTAGCCTATCTAATCAAGGAAAAAACAAGTCCCAATCGCCTTATAAAATGGAAAAGGCCGGTGGCAGGATGAGTGACTCTTTTCAATGTTCTGATTGTACTCTTGTTTCCAATGCCGCGGGCATTCCATACAAGGATGTTATCCATCCGTGACACAACCTGTGTTCATTGCCCTCCTTTTGAGTCTTCTTAGTCTAGAATTCCATTCACCCCTGGTATAGAAAATTCGAACTTTTCTCTTAGGCTCTGAAGATTTATTTTTTTGATTCTGAGCCTCCTGTTCTGAGGTCTGAGCATCCTGCATCTTCTCTTTTCCTTGCTGATATGCCATGGTTGAATCTGGAGGTTTGGGTGGTGAGCTTGGACCTCGATTCAAATTTTCCTCGCCAGGAGAAGTGAAGAAATTGGATAGGTCTATTTTTAAAATTCCCCTGTTACACCTCTCGAATCTCCTCGAAGAGAGAAGTTCACCTGGTGAGCAGGACATAGCTTCTGTCTCCTGTATCTGACCAAAGATCTGCTCTTCTCTTCTCTCGTTGAGTGGGTCTGCTGATTGAAGATCAGAGTCTAGACCTGCTTCCCTGGATATCTCCTTTCTGTGTGGCCCGATTGTGATCGGCGAGTTTCCAAATGATCTTGAACGGCATATTGAAATCGGTTGTTTAATTACTCTATTTGTTTCTAGATGAATGTCCTGCTGACTGAGAGCTGTAGATATTGGGCCAGCCTCATTTTCCTTGAAAAATAGATTTCTGGTGATATCAGGCATACTAGTCTTCTCTGCACCACAAAGGTGTAGCTGAGAGGGATAGATATCTGGGAATTGTAGTATGGACGGGCTGAAGCTATAAGTCCGCAAAGTGCCCATCTCTGGGGCATAACCATTTAACTGATCAGTTCTCATGACTTGATTGCATTCTATTTCAGTTAAACTAGTTTCCTCAAGAGGGACATTTGCAACTTCGTCCTCCTCTACGATTGTATCATTCTCTACAACTGTTTCCTCAATAGGGTCATGTGCAATTACATCCTCCTCTATCACTATATCATTCACAGTATCTTGGCCCTCTACCCCTTCTACACATATCTGTGTTTTAGCAATTGGGTCTGTCGACTTGCCTGTTTCACAGCCCTGCATTTCCTCATCCAAGGAAACTACTTGTGCTGGAATTCCATCTCTAATTTCCACTGTGGAGTCAGCATTCTCTTCTACTATCTTGTCTTGTTTGCCTGAGTTTGCCTGAGTTTGCCTTAGTTTGCACCATCTTGTCTTGTTTGCCTGAGTTTGCCTGAGATTGAACTATCTTGTCTTGTTTGCCTGAGTTTGCACCATCGCCCTTGTCCACTGTTTCAGCAACTAGTTCAACCGCCTTGGCTTTGAGTTGCCATTAGCCAAGCTCTACCATTGTGAGGCTCAACTAGCTATTGATTGACCTTCTAGGAATGAGACTGAGAGAGTTGTTGAGAACTTACGCCAAAGAGTGTCTGCTAAATCACCTTCTGTAAAAAGGTGAACCAGAGACACTTCTTTACGACTTTCTACACTTTCATAGCAGGTACACCCTGAGGCTTTCTCCCTTTTTATTTTTATTTTTATTTTTTATTTTTATTTTTACACTGATATCTATTAGGATTGCTTTGAATAGGAGTTTCCAAGTGAGCAGGGAGATCTTTGGAGGCAATCTGTTGTGTCAAACCCATTTAGCCCACTTCCTTCTCTCTCCTACTGGGCGAACCTTCTTCCATGCTGACTTAATCGTGAATTTTCCCAATGGTTCCCCTGTCCAGATGACATGGTCATCTCCTCTCTGGGTTTTAATTCCCTCATCATTAATGTGTTGTAGGACGCCTGGAGGGATGAGGGATGATATAGCGTTGGTCTGAAGGACACCATTAGGACCCATCACCTCATTGATCTTCATTTGGAGGGAGCCTTGGGGGATCTGTCCAGAGATCCTAGTTCTACTGCTTGGTCCTGCATGATGACATGCTCTGTGGTCTGGGCCATGCATCATGCATGCTTCACAAGGAGTAGAGCATGGAGGATTTTTATTTATTATTATTTTTTTCATGTATTCGGACCATTGTAAATTTATTGTTGTAAATATATATAAGTTTTATTATTAAGTTGTTCAATATTTGTTTAATATTAATTTTTAATTGTATCTAATATTCTTTGGATATTAAAAATAAAAACAAATACAACTTTCAATTGAAAAAAACATTATTGGCAAAAGCCCGTAGTTGTACAACTTTATTAGCCATTCCTGAAGGAAAATTACCATTTTGAAAATTTGACTGTTGGCAATATTAAGTTCTTAAATTGATTCCTAAAATTTGACTGTTGGCACCGAAACAGTTTAAAATCGTTCCTAATATTTGAAACGGTAACTAAAACGGTTTTGCACCGTTCTTTGTTTTTATTTTGTTTGTGATGCCTCATTTAGGAACGGTTTAAAACCGTTCCTAAATGACGATTTTGGTATAGTGTCAAACAATCCTCAAATCCACTTCACAAGCCCTAACTATGCCCATGAAACTATTAGAAATGAATTATAAAGCCCTATCTATTCCTTAATCCCGATTACCCATGAAATATATATATATATATATATATATTATATATATTATATTCATTAAACTATAATGCAACTTTATAGATGACATACAATTCGGGCTAGACATCTAGTACAAAAGGAAGAGGATTTAGCCTATCATATTCTAATTTGAAAACTGGCTAGAGCCTATCTATGATTCTCTAACTATACCTAAGCCCAATCAGTCGAGAAAGAGCTCCCCTTTGGTCAGGACTGGGAGGTCCTCTAGATGCTTGAAGTCCCTGTCGAGTTTATTATGCTTGAATGTTAGCTATGGATTGTCCGACATTCACGTGGACTTCTTCAAACCATTTTTTCGTTCTTACATTCCAGATCTCCTAGTAGATTAGGTGGAGGAGAAATCCCACAAAGGATACTGATGTTTGAGTTGCCATTAGCCAAGCTCTACCATTGTGAGGCTCAACCAGCTATTGATTGACCTTCTAGGAATGAGACTGAGAGAGTTTTTGAGAACTTACGCCAAAGAGTGGCTACTAAATCACCTTCTGCAAAGAGGTGATCCAGAGACACTTCTTTGCGACTGTCTACACTTTCATAGCAGGTACACCCTGAGGCTTTCTCCCTTTTTATTTATTTTTATTTTTTATTTTTATTTTTACACTGATATCTATTGGGATTGCTTTGAATAGGAGTTTCCAAGTGAGCAGGGAGATCTTTGGAGGCAATCTGTTGTGTCAAACCCATTTAGCCCACTTCCTTCTCTCTCCTACTGGGCGAAACTTCTTCCACACTGACTTAATCATGAATTTTCCCAATGGTTCCCTTGTCCAGATGACATGGTCATCTCCTCTCTGGGTTTTAATTCCCTCATCATTAATGTGTTGTAGGATGCCTAGAGGGATGAGGGATGATATAGCGTTGGTCTGAAGGACACCATTAGGACCCATCACCTCATTGATCTTCATTTGGAGGGAGCCTTGGGGGATCTGTCCAGGGAGCCAGTCTTGAATGGGGCCTAGTCCCATCCAATTGGTAGTCCATAAATTGCTGCTGTCATCTCCCAATAGTAGGCGTGAGTTGGCTTCCAAGATATCCTACAGGCTTAAGATTTCTTTACAACATCTTGTGGTCGTCGATCTATTGCGATTACCCACAGATTGAGCATCCACCTTGTATTTAGATCTCATGAAATTAGTCCATAGGCTGTTTTTGTGGTTGAAGGTGGCCGTCCATACCATTTTCATTCTTAGAGCTTTCCTTACATCCTTTAGAGCTTTTACTCCTAGCCCTCATTCTTCCTTTGAAATTGCAATTTTTTTTCCAGCTAATATAGTGCACTTTTTACTTGCCTTTGATCTATCCACAAAGAAAATTTGCCATACCTTTTTCAATATCCTTTAAAGTCCCTTTTGGGCACCTCCGTTGTTGTTAGCTTGTGAATCGGGGCACTACTGAGCACATGTTTAATGAGCACATCTCTTCTTGCTTGGCTTAGAAATTGACCTTTCAGCCTGAAATTTTGTGTAGAATATTGTCAACCATGGGCTGGAAATGGGCTTTCTTGGATTTTCCTTTGATCAAGGGGACCCTAAGATTACTATCACAACAGAAATAGTAAATAAATACCGCACTTACGTAATTTTGCGCACATCTTCAGTGGGATCTTCAATGCCATCAATGACCTTCGATGTAATCGAACTTACTTTAATGACATCGAATAACAACACTAAAACATTCCACCAACCAACATGGGATTTTCCAGATTTTCTCGATGAGATCGAGCATCTATTGATGGCATCGAGTGATCTGTTGATGGAATCGATAGATTTTTATTAACATATTTAAGACATCAACAACAATCTCCACTATGTCTTCGATATTAATTCATCATTGCTCCTTATCAATCATCATCTCTAATTCTCTCTTTCATTGTAACGCTCTGAAAATCGAGGGTCAAGCAGAAGCTCAACTCTCGAGTTCCAACGCATCACTTATGCAACATAGATAATGATGATTAAATGTTGTCCGTATTAGTACATTAAACATGAGTGGGATTATACTAAATCAGCATATCATACTCCAGAGATAATTAGATTACACAAGCGAAAGACTATGATAAGTATATAAACCATATAAGTGATTGTAAGTCCCCAGAGTATGAACATGTCACCAGGTTAAATAGTTATATGTATAATTCCAAAATATACAAAATGGTGAAGTGTAATGTCATCTATCCATTTCCCTGTAGCCCCGATACGCAACTTCAGGTCTACATAGACCCGCCAGAAGTTGCATGTAGGAGAACTCCTCTTCGTCATCATAGAAGTCAGGCTCCATCTCATAAGCCTCATCATTACCTGAAACTACAACAGAATTCGGTTGGTGTTTTAAAACACCGTCCCAGAGTGGGAGTGAGTGATCAACTCAGTGGAGCTATAAGGCAAAGGTTAACATGTAAAAAAAAAAAACTCACTTCTTTTTTATATCCAAAGAGAACAAAGATACATAGATTCGGGCTATCCGGGGGTCAAAAAATTAACCCCAGGACTGCCTATCATATCGAAAGGATATTTCAGTGAACGAGCTTTACAAAATGCTTCTAACTGGTCTCCCTAATGGAACCTATGCCTATCTTGTCTAACTTATACAGGCCCCTGATGTAGGTCGGGAGGGCACTCACATTGTCATACACTGACTCAGTCTAACTCAAAGCACTGGCCTTTGCTAAGCCATCTGCCAGGCCATTCCCTTCTCTTGGGATAAGGGATAAGGAGAAGATACCCCCATTCTTCAACATGAAGATCCGATTCCACCAGTATCTCCACCGCCAAGATGGAGAGGACCTCCCATAGTAAGCATCCGCCACACATTTCGAATCCTATTCCAGATGAATCTGATCATATCCAGATTTCACACTCCAGAACCATCGCATCATGCAGAGCCTGGAGTTTCGCTCTGTTGTTCGTACCAGTCCCGTATCCAAAGGAGAACGTAAAAAGAAAAGAGCCAGAGGAATCTCTGCAAATCCCGCCTCCCCCCGAAGGGCCGGGGTTGCCTAACGCCGAGTCGTCCACATTAATCTTCACCCACCCCACCTTTGGTTTGGACCATTTAACAATCTGAGACACCCTTGCAATGTTAGGCCTAACCGAGATCCCCAGAAAATGGTGGAGGGGGTTCGCGGAAATGGAACTAGGCCTAGGGGCAAGGAGAGTGGTTCCTAGATTCGCCAACCACCATTTCGAAATTTCCCAGAGAACTAAGCATGGAATAAGGCGGCGTAAACCGAGAGAAGAGGAACACGGGAGTTGAACGTACCACCAGGAGGCAAGTCTCTCACTGATTGAGCTTTGGGGGGGGGGGGGGGGGGGGGGGGGGGGGTGTGTGAGATTAAGAATGGGTGTTAAAATTGCCCAAACCTTACCAACTAACATGCTAGATAAGAAGAGACGAGAGATTGATTCTGGTTGTGGGGAGAACTCCAGATTAGCTTCGCAGCAGATACATTTCGAAGCCAGACTAACGCCCTTCCTTTGGATCCTAACGTCAACATGGATGGCTCCCTAGATCAGCCTCCAGATGAAAACTGAGATTTTGAAGGGGATGTTTACGCTCCAAATCCTCTTAGCCCAAGGTTTTTCCTCCCCTCTGGTTCTGCAGATGCCCCAACCAGATTTAACCGAGAAACAGCCCTTGTGGTCGTGCGGCCAGAACAACTGATCAGGATAGTTGGAAATGCAGAAACCCCCTGCCCTGATGTGATCAACTACCTTGATGGGCAAAAGGCTGATTGTAGGAGAGTCAGCGTCATACCTTCCTGGTGCAGCACCTCCCGGACCTTGAGCTGACTGAACTGATGGGGGATGGGGTGGGGAACGCAATTAGCCAGAGGACAGAGCCCAGTCCAGTTACAGTTCCAGAAGCTCAACTCTCCCTGTCCCACGTGCCATTGAGAGGAACTGTCGATTATTGGGGTTAGCTTTGCAATTTATTTCCAAAGAGGTGAAGCGCACGCAGGCAGAGGTAAGTGTTGCGTTGGAAGAAGCCTGACTATATTTAGAACAAATAAAATTTGCCCATAAACTGGTGCCATTCCGGAGAGCCACTGCCCAAGCCATCTTCAGTCTAAGAGCTTTCTAACACATCCTTTAACCTTCTAATACCCAAACCACCTTCTTCCTTTGGTTGAGCAATCTTGTCCCAGTTGAGCCAATGAATCTTTTTCTTTCCTTCATGCCAACCCCAGAAGAAATTTGCCATTTTTGCTTCTATCTTCGCGAGCACCTGGGCCGGGATCGTAGCTGCAGCCATTGTATGAATCGGGATACCACAGAGTACGTGATTGATGAGTGTACATCTGCCCGCTTGGGATAGGTACCTTGCTGCCCAGCCAAGGATTTTAGCTTCAATTTTATCTACCAGCGGCTGGTACGTCGAGCACTTGATCCTACCAGTTATCAGAGGGACACCCAGGTAAATAAATGATGCTGCAGAGCTAGGGATCCCAAGGATTCTCTCAATGGCCCTCGTTCTACTAGCCGGGAGAGAGGACGAATGGTAGAAACAACTCTTCGTATGGTTAATCTTCTGGCCAGAAGCAGACTGATAGGAGGCCAGGAATTTGACCGCCGCATTAATAGAAACACTCCCACCGTTAAGAAAAAGAATTGTGTCGTCCGCATATAGCTGATGCATAACTAGCTTGCAACCTTGCTTGAGTTTGAAAGGAGAGCAACGACTGCTTGACACTAGTTTAGAAAAACCTCTACTGAGAACCTCAGTGGCCAGAATGAATAAGCCTGGGGATAGCGGGTCCCCCTGACGCAACCCTCTGGAGGACTTGAAGAAACCAGCCCCTTCACCATTAATCAGAACCGTGAACCAATTGTTTTTCCAACATCTTTCCACCATACTGATCCAGGAGGAATTGAAACTGAAACGCTGTAAGACCTGCTGAAGAAAGTCTTATTCAATTTTGTCATAAGCCTTTACCATATCTAATTTTAGTATGATGTTTCCTCCTCGGACCTTTCGGTTGATATCTCTGAAGATTTCTTGACCCAGCACAATACTTTTGCAATGTTTTGACCCTTCACGAAAGTCCCTTGGTCTAAAGAAATTAACTTGGGCAGGATCTTGGCTAGCCTGGAGGCGATTACTTTGGCGAAGACCTTGTATATGCAATTACATAGACTGATAGGCCTGAAATTCAAATCTTTTGGGGGTTGTCACTTTTGGGATCAGGCATATCAGCGTGGTGGTGAACGCTCTGGGCAGCTCGCCTCCCTGGAAAAAGTAAATGACAGCCCTAAGAATGTCAGCCCCGACAACCTCCCAGCTGCCCGCGAAAAAGGCTGCCGAGAAGTCGTCCGGGCCGGGAGCCTCGTCCTTGGGCATAGACATAACCGCCTCCTGACTTCTTCCATGGAAGGGGGGTCTAGCAACTCCCTATTGTCATCAACTGTCACAAGGTTTGGAATTTCAGCCAGCAGGTGTTCCGCATTAACATGATCTTCCGATTGAAACAGATTGGAGATGAATTCCTCTGCAGCTGCTTTGATCTGCGCTGAATCAGTAGTGATGGTACTTGAGCCCAGCTGAATCTCCCCAATAACAGTCCGTCTGGCCATTTCTGTGGTAGCAAGGTGAAAGTATTTGGTGTTGCGGTCTCCCTCTAGCAACCAGTTGTTACAAGCTTTCTGCTTCCAAAAAATTTCCTCTGCTAGTTCCATCTGTGCCAAGTGGCATTTTGCATCTGCGAGACTGGCCTGGTTGACCCCGTCAAACCAATCTGGGCCTGATTTTCCCGCTGCGTGAGGTTGTTCTCGGCATCCCTAATTTTCAGGAAAACATTCCTAAAAATGTTCCTGTTTCCATTCCTTTAAACGGCCTTTCACTTTTCTAATTTTTAGCATTAGATTGAGCATAGGCTGATCCGAGAGGTCCTCAGCCCAAGCATCTAAAATCACTTGCTTGTATCCTTGGTGAAGCTGCCACATCCGTTGAAAACGAAACGGCTTGGCAAAGTGTGAGTTCTTTTAGGAAAATTCAGTAGCAAAGGGACGTGGTCAGAGCTGATTTGGGGTAGATGTTCAACTTGAAAACAAGGAAACAGGTAACCCAGTCTCCATTACAGAGCACTCTGTCCAGCCTAGCCCAAACATGAGCGTTGCCAGCTTGATTGTTGCACCAAGTGAATCGATTACTAGTGAAACCCGCGTCCAGGAGGGCTGCAATTTCAATAGCTTCAGCAAATTCTGACGTGCTGCCATTGTCGAAATTTCTGCTACCTCTTCTCTCCGAGATGGACAGGACGGCCTTGAAGTCGCCACCAATGACCCATGGGCCTGCAATATTTCTAGCCAAAGACGATATGTCTGCCCACAGGGCTCTCCTTTGCAGGTTAGAACATTTAGCATATACAATGGAAAGAGAAAAACACTGTGGGGAGTTTCTAACATTCACCGAAAATGAGATCATTTGAGAGGATGTATGTAAAACAGAGACAACTAAATTAGAGTGACAAAAGAACCAGATTTTACCACCAGCCTCTGCATTGGAGTATGACGAATGAAAACCCAGCTTCAATCCCATGTTAATTCTTCGATCCTCTCTAGCCATGGGTTCCAGGATTGCCAGGCACCAGGGGTGATGCTTTCGAATGAGTTTGCTGGCTGATCTCAGAGTTGCAGTTGGCCACGCCTCTGGCGTTCCAGATGATGGCTTTATCCATCGGTCACATTTTTCGGAAGTGATCGCTCGCCTTTTAAGCCTCTTGAGCCTCCCATACCATTCCATTGCCATCCCAATGTTCCTGTTGCTTGTTGTTCTTCTCCCACCTGTGTGTCTCTTACCTTTGATAGGGGCCCTCCAAGAATGAGGCAAAATCCTGGATTGGGGATTCCTGGTTAGAGCTTGAAGGTCCTGATTTGAGGGGCTATCGTGCTCATGATCAAAGCTCTGGTCATCGCTATCCTGCTCGGCCTATATCAACTTGTGTTGCAAGCTTGTCGTTTGTAGCATTGCTTCTTCGGTGATGAGGTTTGAGCTAATAGCTGACTAGGCTTGTGACAGTCATGAGGCTGACCTACATTCATAGCCTGAGATCCTTGGACAGGGGGGAGGTCGACCGTGAGGATCAGCGTTCGGTCCTCCTCCAAGGAGCCTGCTCCAGAATGAGATGCCTGCGTTAATCTTGTTGGCCGTTGTAAGCTCATGTTGGGGGGTCTACATCTCTTCCAGAGATTGAGAGGAGAGTTTGCCAACTGATCTGGATTGGAAAAGAAAGGGGCTGCACTCCGTTTTGTTGTCGAGGGCTAACTGAGGCCTGGTCTCAAAAGTGTCCGGGATTTGCTGAGTAGGTCTTAAGAGAGTGGGAGCCTACTCAGAGGCGAAGGAACCGTGGGTTTGGACAGGTTCTGGTATGGCTCTATTGCAATTTTCAGGCTCCTGGAGCTCCTCAACTGTAATAGAACTTGAGGCTATCATGGCGTGACTCGCAAAGCGATCCTCAACTAGAATTGGGAGAATGTCCAGCAAGGAGGGGTCTATGTTGAGGGTCCAATATTGCATATTAAACCCCATTTATTACTTGAATTTATGAGCATAATACTGTTTAACACCCAATTTTAATGGTGTTTGTGCTGCAGGGTGTACTTGCGAGCATAAGACTGAAAAGGATACTAAAAACATGGATTTAATGATCAAGAAGCACAAAGGAAAGGAACAGACTCCAGAGAACTGGAATTGAAGAGTTTACACGCCCAGGATTCAAGGAAATACAATAGTTCACGTTAAAGAGGCCTGAAAGACGGTCAAAATGCAAGATCACAGGGTTCTCACCGTTTGATCGGCTCGAAACTTCATACATGTGATTGGTGACATAAATTAACCGTACATATTAAATTTCAACCATTGAAGATCTCGGGAAGTGGGCTAACGGACAAATCCGACTATTAATCGTCAATTTGGGGCCCACCTGATATCTGGATATGCATCAACTTTGGATTCAATGCTTTAAAAGGGGAGACCAAACATATGGTTGGAGTGGATTGATCATAAACATCACGGTGGGCCATGTGTATGAGGCGTGTGCACATTGCATATGCACGTACGCCGAGTACCGCGCCAGCTTAAGGCGGTCAGCGCTGCTGACCGCGACCACTTTCCACATCCGCCTGCAACATATTCCAAAACGGCAACTGCCGTTTTCAGCTAACGCACGGACGACGCTGTCCGATTTTTCGGAAGATTGTGGGCCCAACACATGCCCCGTACGGCTGATCTAAACCGTCCATTTTGTAGAGAGCCTCGAAAACTACAAAACCATGTTGACCTCTGGCACCCATGCATACACACGTGCACAATACAGAGGCCACAAGCGGGCTGTCCTGCTACGTTCAAAAGGAGTTTAGCGTGATTTCTTCTTTTGGACGCATCAATAGACATTCAAAACCTACTATTCTTGACTGAAATTTCGAGAGGATTCACTGGACGGGGTGGATGTCCCCGAAATACTTCTGTAGGGCCCACCGAACACGTCAGCGTAATCACTTTCTAAAATGGGCGTCCGAGAAATTCGGAAAATCGTGGAGTTGCGGGCCACGATCGTTGATCGTGTCAATGATCTGAACCGTCTAAAATATCAGAAAGGGGGTTTTTACCCCCACCAAGATGTCAGAATCGAGGGATGGGTAGATTTCGGACCGTGAATTGTCTCCAAACGCAACATGTTTGCGCTTTTACGTTCTGTGCGCACGCTGGGGAGCTACGCAAGTTTCAGCACTAACTTCTCTCCTTATGCACTCCAGCAGCTATAAGAGAACGGGAGAGGAGAGAGAGATCATCTTGGCTTAGTTTTGGAACGTGAGAGGGAGAGAAAGATAGAAGGGTGGTTCTTTTTTTTTTTCTTTTTGTTTTGTTTTTATTTTTGTTTAAGGGTTTCAGTCCAACATGGTTGGCTAAACCTCTTAGCTAGGGCCAAGAGGTGAAGCTTGTAGCGTGATGGGTGATATTCTACGGTTCTGATTCATGTCCTGAACTACTTTTTTTTTGTTTGATTTTAAGGAATGCGATTAGTTTTTAATGGTTTGTTGTGACTGACATTACAATAGATCTGCAATAGCTTGAGTATTTCCTTTTCCCTTCTTTCGATTACGAAATCAGGACGCCCTGTCGTTCACCATCGCCCTTTGGACATGGTAGAATGACGGAACTCTTCCTGACATTCATACATCACTCAGATTGCCTGTGGATTGGTTTAATCCTGTTGTTTGTCTTGTGTCTCATGGGCATGATTTTGTGATGGAATCCATTCTAATTTACATATGTCTGATCTCTTGAAACTAGATTAATGAAGTTCAGAATTGATTTACAGGTTATATTTTCCAACTGGATGAAGATGGGAGTCGAAGTCCAGTTGTGTCTTGAATCAAGTGTAGATCTCCCTGATCTTTACAAGGGATCCTTGGCACCCTAGTTCCTTACCTTTGATTTTACATATTTTAGTTTACTATTTCACCATTATTCACTCATATTCACCTAATTTAGATTTCATCTTATTCTAGTTCTAGATCTGGTTATTTTCAGATAACGTACAGTTTCAATCCCTGTGGATTCGACCTCGGTCTTACCGAGTTTATTACTACATCACAACCCTATACTTGGGGAGTGAACAGTCTACCCGGGTAGGGGAAATAGTCGGTTGAGTCGAGTTGGGTTGGTTTGTGACGGGAGGGGTTGATCTCGGTAGGGAGGGGGCTGAAGAGGGGACTGGAGGGGTTTGAGAGGGTCGGGGTGATATGGTACGACAGATTGTGGGTTGTGTAGGAAAGATAGCAGGACTGGTATTAGGATAGGTATTTGTACAAACATGGGAGTTGAGGCAGGGATGTAGGGTAGGAAGAGTTTAGGGAGGCATTGAGAGGTTGGGCTGGATTGGGGAGGGAAATGGACAGGTCGTGAAGTGGGTAGATGGAGAGGGTCAAATTTTGGGGGGGGGGGGGGGGGGGGGGGTGGGGGGGGGGGGGGGGGGGGGGGGGGAGGTGGGGGGGGGGGGGGGGGGGGGGGGTGGGGGGGGGGGGTGGTGTGAACTGGCCCGTCATGATCCGGATTGGGGAGGGAACTGGCCCAGTCTTGGGTAGGGGGCTACCTGCCCAAGGACTCAGTAACAGTTGGCAGGTGATGGATAGTGGTAGAGGGTGAAAAGGTCAGTGAGGCATTTATGCAAATAGTTTCCAGACGCAGGTTGCTCGGTTCATCACCCCCATGGAAAGTCCTAGCCACCCATTCTTTGGTCGATCCTAGAGGTGTGGAGGTGACCGTAGGTGTAGGCTTCTTGACAACCATGACGCTACAGTCTTCAAGTAATCCCAGAATTGGGAAATCTTTGCCAGCCACTGATAGACTCCTGACTCTGTTGAAATCTGAAACTGAGTGGGGCCAGACCCGCACTCTAGAGAAGCCTTGGAACGTTCCGAAAACAGCAACTCGATCAATGTCTAGAACTTCACCAAAAGTACTAGCCAACTGGTGAATGACCTTTGGGTACCAGGAGTGAGGTGGGATTTACATGAGGCGAATCCAAACTTCCTGAGATATGAAAGTTACGGTCGGAAACCAAGCTGCAGCGTCGGTTATCTTCATCTGGCGGAGGAGATCTGAATCCCTTTCGAAGGCAATCATCTCTTCTCTGGATTTGAAATTGATGAGAAATTTATCCGACGTCATTCTAGTGAAATCAACCTGAGAGGCGGAAAATCTCGATCTATGGAAATGGTCTATCAGGTGGAGAATGGATACGGATGCGTCCACTACCGTCACCACCAGGGTAGCTGATAGAGTCGCCCGAAGTTTCGAAATCTCCGCATTGTCTGCTGTTACACAAAACCGGCCATCGAAGCTACTCGTAGTATCCTGTGGTAGCACCGTCTCACGGGTAGTGGTATTGGAGAGGACCGGAACGCTCTTCGCCATCTCCAGAAAAGTCTTCTCAGCAGGGTGTCAGTTCCTCGTCTGCGTAGGTGGGAAGAAATTCTGGGGCGGACTTACCAGGCTACCCTGTTTCTGATTTTTCGCATAGTCGATGTAGACGATGTGGCCGTCAATCCTCTTTCCATGTAGGCAGCAAATCGCATTCAGTGCGTCCTGCTCATATGCGAACTTGATGAAACCAAACCCCCGGGATCTATTGGAGGATTTCTCCAATGGGATAAAAGTCTCAGAGACCTTCCCATATCTTTCGAAAATGCAAAATAGGTCTTTCGCCATGGTGTTGAAGGTCAGATTGCCAGAAAAAATGAAGAGGGAGGAAGCGGGAGAAGATCTTGGGCGGACCTGTTGCCAAGGTCTCTTGCTTTCCTCGATTTTTTCTGAAGTTTCAGTTATGTTGCTGGAATGTTATTTGTTTTCCTCCAGAAAATTATACATGGGACAATCCAGTCAAGCAGTAATGATAAAGTAATACAACAAGCATTCCTAGGTACTCTGGTTAATGCAAGGATGATATGTGTTAATGATACATGCCCTCGCCAGCACTCCCTCTGCGACATCATCTCACGATCGCGCATGCACCCCTTCCACTGTGCTCAACTCCAACGCCAAAGGCACATGCAATGCGGTGCATATGCGTGATTAGCCAAGTTCTTATTAGACTTATTCATACAGCAGGTTTGGAAAACTAAGCTACCTCCATTTATATCATTGACCCAAACAAGGATCCATCTAGGGTCGTCAATCCTAGTTAATCACATACGATAGGCAAGTTATAGGGCAACGTCACCCCTGATTTAAAAGCAGTGGACAGGCAAGTTCAGGTCATTATGAAGAGGTTCGTCACCTCAGCGTAGGTCTTAGTTTATACTCAAGGTCACTATGGGAAAGGCTCGTCACCTTAGCATAGGTCGACAGCTCGAATACAGAGTCTCATACCACCGTATTCGACTCACGAGTTTGGGTTACTCACTGGACACTGCAGGGAGGCTCGTCACTGTTGAGGGTCAAATATTGCATATTAGACCCCAGTTACTACCTAGATTTACGAACATGATGCTGCTTAACGGTCTGTTTTAATCGTGTTTGTGGTGCAAGGTGTATTTATGAGCTTGGACTGAAACATGGCGTTAAAAACATGGATTTAACGCTCTGGCATCACCAAGGCATTGGACGGAACTCCATGGGTCGAAGATCAAGGATTTACACACCAAAGATCAGCGAAATTTCAGCCGCTCACTTCAAACAGGCCTGAAAAATGTCCAGAATGCAAGATCATAGGGTTTCCATCATCTGATCGGCTCGAAACTTCATACAGGGCCTGAAGATCATAAATTAACCATACACGTCGAATTTCAGCCAATGGATCCCTGTGAAAGTGACCCAAAGGTCAGATCAGCTATAAAATGCTAATACGGGGCCCACTTGACATCTGGATACGTCTCACTTTTGGATTCAACCCCTTAATTGAGGTGGAAAAACGGATGGATGGATTGGATTTCTCACAAACATCTCAGTGGACCCCACATATAAGGTGGGAGTGCACTGTGCAGTGCACTCCCGAGTCACATCAGACCAGGATTCGGTCAACCAGACGGTTGACACGTCTCTCGCGCAAAAGAACCAGTGGATGGACTGATGTCCGTCGGTTCTCGGTTGTGGACCCATCCATCATCCTTTTGGATGATCCAAGCCATCCATCAGCTCAAGAGGGGGGGCGTGACCCTTCCCTAAGTGGAAAAACTTCAAAAGACATTGAAGATCAGTTTTCGATCTTCCAAACGAAGGATAGACAGTGTAAGGATAAATCTGGTGGGCCATACCAAAACAGACTAAAAACGGTTATGACCGAACGATTTTACGTGATCAATCCAATGAACAGACTGGATTTTCCAGATAATACCGATCATGGACCCCACCATCGACACAGCGTAACGGTTTTACACATACCCTGTTTTGCGTCAGGAAAATCCGTGATTTTCAGGCGGTTTTGGCCCGCTATCTTTGATCAGATGGATGATCCAAACCGTCCATCGTGTATGTCGGATGTTGAGTTTTTGGAAAGACAACAAGAAAAGTGGCGCTTTTTTCAAATAGTTTCTTGGCTGCATAAAAATCTTTACGCATGGGGTTCTTGGCTGCGTAAGCTGCACTCCACCGCCTCTTCTGCCGACTCCAGCACCGACTTCACTCCTCCCCGCTGCCTATAAAAAGAGAAGAGAAGAAAGAGAGAGGGTAGCTTGGCTTAGGGTGGACCTGAGAGCAAGAGAGAGAAAGATAGTAGTGTTTTTCTTTTCTGTTTCTTTTTCTTTTTATTTTGTTTTTGTCTAAGGGATCCAGCCCATCCATGTTGGGCTAAACCTCTTAGCTAGGGCTAAGAGGTGAACCTTGTGGAGTGATGGGATTGATTTTACGGCTTTGATTTATATTCTGAACTGATTTTAATTATGGTTTGATTTTAAGGAATACCTTCAGTTTTTAATGGTTTGTTGTGACTGAAATTACAATAGATCTGCGATGGCTTTGAGTATTCCATTTCCCTTATTATGATTATGAAATCAGGAAGCCCTATTATTCACCATCGTCTCCTGGGCATGGTTGGATGACGGAATCCTTCCTAACTTTCATACATCACTCAGATTGGCTGTGAATTGGGTTAATTTTGTTGTTTGCTTTGTCTCATGGGCATGGTTTTGTGATGGAATCCATTCTAATTTATACTCGTCTGATCTCTTGAAAACTAGATTAAATGAAGTTCAGAATTGATGTTCAGGTTATATCTTTCAACTGGATGAAGATGGGACTCGAAGTCCAGTTGAGTTCGTGAATCAACTGTAGATTTCCCTAATCTCTACGAGTGGATCCTTGACACCCTAGTTTCCTACCTTTGAATTCTCTAAATTTTAGATAAATATTTCACCATTATTCCCTCATATTTACTTGATTTAGATTTCATCTTATTCTAGTTCTAGTTTTAGTTATTTTTAGATCACGTACAGGTTTCAGTCCCTGTGGATTTGACCTCAGTCTTACCGAGATTATTACTACATCACAACCCTATACTTGGGGTGTGAACAAGTTTTTAAACTTAGCCAAGCCATCCGCAGCGGCATTCGCTTCTCTGAAAACGTGGGTGAGAGGAAAACAGACACTCCTACGCAGGGATTGGATGCGGTCCAGCCAGTAAGTCCAACTCACACTCGCTCGGCTATGACCGTTCACCAGATCGACAATGAGCTTTAAATCCGATTCAAGTTGTACCTTCCACAAGCCCTTCTGCAGGCATAGGTTAAGGCTATCCCAAATGGTTCTAAGCTCAACAATGTTATTGGAACCAAGGCCGTACCCAATGGCGTAGGCGAAAATAACATTGCCATCCGGCCCTCTATAGATCTCGCCGCCCCCTGAGTTCCCCGGGTTCCCTCCACTGGACCCATCAACATTTAGCTTGAACCATTCCTCCATCGGGGGGATCCATTTAACTAGCTGTGGGGCCTTTCTTGTAAGCGGCGGCGTAGGAAAACCCAAGATATCCATCACCTTGGCATCGGCTGACGACCGATTGGGCCTAGCAGGGTAGGCGAGAGTTATGGATTTGATCCCACTAACCACCCTGTAAATAACATCATCCGGGCGTGCCGCTCTATCTTCAAACCTAGCCTTGTTCCTCGCCTTCCAGACTTCCTAGAGAATGAATAAAGGAATCAGCCCCTGAATGGTTGACCGTCTACCCGAAGTCAAGGATGCACTCCACCAGGCATTCAATCTTGCTTCAACATCTTGGTTGGGCCCAATCACAACGCCGAGAATGACCCCAAAATGATTCCAAACCAATTTTGAGAGACTGCTATGAAGGAACAGATGGGGCAGCGTCTCCACCGCATTCGACAGCAAACCCGCCGTGGGACAGCACACGCACTTAGAGACCATGGAGACCCCTCTAGCCTGAACTCTGGAATCAACAGCAAAATTACTCGTTGTTGTCTTTACTGTAACACAATGACTAGAGCATACTATGAATTATTATTATTATTATTTATTTTTATTTTTTTAAGTGGGCTAAGCCACCATTAGTGTATTGGATGAACAGATTGTACAGCCATTCGGGCATGCCTGGATACAAAAAGAAATGCGGGCCTGCCTATCATATGAAGAAGATACTACAGAATGGTAGGAGGGACGGAGAAAAGAGACAGGTGATCAAAAGAGGAGGGAGCCAGGGGCCAGAAACAGCTAGGATTAGCTGCAGCAGGGGGACGAGTAGGAAGAGACAGAAGTGTCCTAAGACCAGCAAACCACTGCGGCCGGTAGCTCCCAGGCAGACAGCAAAAACCATGGAATCAGCGGCCACCACAACATGGGACGCAGGGCCTCAAGGAGCATGCTGAGAAGGGGGGACAAGGCCAGTAACTGGCCTGGAACAGCCAGGCAGATAGAGCTTAGCCTATCCCTTTCTTCAACCAGCATTGTCGGATCTGGCCTACCCCTGATTTGTCAAGGACCATGGCTCCTCTAATGGCCAGACAGAGCATATATACTATGATTATTTGATCAGCAAACTGATGTCATTCCCCCTTCCATAGTTTGAGGGGACCATGAGATAAGCGAAGTAAGCCCCACGAAGATTATTGTTTAGATTTGTTAGGTGTAAAACATATATATTATGACATATAATTAGCTAGAGATTAGGTAGTGATTTAGTATCTTCAAGTATATATACCCATGTTGGGGTTATTAAATAACATATAATTTTCTCCCAGTTTTCTCTGGTATCATTGTCTTCTTGACACAAACAACCATAACTATGAGGGCATTTCAAACCATATAATGGTAAAGAGTTTGCAAGTAAAGATATGTGGTCCACCCGCCGGTGATGTAATTGAATGTATCTTTTGGCCAATGACACCAATTCAGTTGAGTTCACTTGATGAATGGACTGGATCTCTTACAAGTGTGCGACATTAGCACTACAGAGAGTCTGGTCCAAAATAATACTATTGCAAGTAGGTGACATTTCTGTGTTATCGGCCCTGGATGATGGTAACAGTGACTTCATTCACTGAGCATATTTTGCTGCTCCTTTGCGATGAATCTGATTCCAACAGGCTTCTCCTTTCAGTAAACGCAGGTTGTTTTGGAGTAGGAAAATTTGCGATATCACTGCCAAGCATGAAAACTACAGATGCCATCGTGGGCCTATCTGTCGCAAACTGTTGCACACACAAGAGCCCTATATGGATGCATCTCAGCACTTCAGATTGTGAAAATGGGCCTCTCAACCCTGGATCTATCATCTCCAACACCTTGTTTTGGTTCCACAGTAGCCATGCCTGAAACAATAACCAAACAAGAAGAGTGGAAGATTTAACATATATTGCCAAGGAGGTAACGTAATTTGTAAGGCAGTTTTCTTATGGAGAGATCAACAAGGTGACCAGGCCATTCATCATGTAGGACCCACTTTGAACATACCCACCACAAAAAACAGGATGGTCCACTCAACCTAGGGCAATGCTTATCCATGGTGTGACCCAGTCCTCTCTCTCTCTCTCTCTCTCTCTCTCTCTCTCTCTCTCTCTCTCTCTCTCTCTCTCTTGTAAGAACTCTGTTTAGTGGGCCTCACTGATCAACGGTTTGGATTGTCATACAGTTGGACTGGATGATTGAGTAGACCAGTGGGCCCCACTTCAGGTGATGCGCTGCGCAGTCTATCTGCGCAACTCTGCGTACTAGGGCTGGAATGCTATAGCTGTCTTACGCAGACAGCACTTTGAGTTGAACTGGAGACTACAATGTGGAGCTGAGAGGGAGAGAGTTGTGATGGGTTTCAAACTCTCTCCACAGTCTCTATAAAGAGATTGGGTCCCCGATCCTACACCACGGCAGAAATTCGAGTCCCATCTAAAGATTTGCAGAAAGGGTGTGAAGGAGAGGAAGATCCTAAGTTCTATCTATATTCTGGTATTCTTATTCTCAGCAATGGCGTCCCACTTAGGTAAGCCATCCCGAATCCTGATCACCATGTCCCATGCACAGACAGATCTGTGGGCCTATTCCGCATACAGTATTGAATCCCACATTTGGTATCAGAGACATCTGTGCAAAGGCATAGATGATCAGGTTCATCTATTTCATATTCAGATTCGAATTAGGGATTTCAGATTCTAAACCCATATAGATAATCAAGGTTTCTTTCTTACCAAATTCGAAGCTGTATTTATGTTTAGGGATTTTAATCCCAAATCCAACATTGGGAATTCAGTCTACGAAACCCCAAAAATCCAGCTAAGATTAGGGATTAAGAATCCATTTATTCTGCAAATAATTCAGATTTTCGATTTCGAATCCCTAAATCCAATTAAAGTTAGGGATTTGGATTCAAAACCCCAAATCCGCAAATTAGGGATTCCAATTTAAGATCCCCAGATTCAGAATTAGAAATTTTCTGGATTCGATCCCCAAATCCAGTCATCAATTAGGGATTTTTTTTTCTTTTCTTTTTGCTGCAACTGAAATTAGGTCGAAAACCGACCTTATAAGGAGACGGGTCCTCCAACCCGATTTCAATTTAATCGGATCCGTTCTTTAAACTCGGCTTCAGTTCAAACGGATCCTATCTCTGGATCTTTTGAACCGGGCCTGACGTGATGTATAAGCCCATTTATGAACCTTGGGCCCATTCCACTGTGTATTTGTGCCATTGGTCTTCTATAGACATTCATGGGCCTGATTTTTCATGACCGCTATGGGTCTAGTATTTCATACGTTTGATGGGTCAAAACCGCATGTAGTTGACATTGTAAACGTTATGTTTTGGACCTTGATTGATAGATTTAAACCATCCATGCTATATTCCGTGGGCATCTCATATATTCACTAGGTGGGGATTAAGGGTGTAAATACACTATAATTAAACCAAACGGATTGTTGATTATTACCGCCCATCTTATGATAATTCAAATCTGATGATGAGTGCCTTAAGGATGATGTATAGATCATATGAATTGAGTTCTGATGAAGCCCATATTTGGACCCATTACCCATCCTTAGGAGTTGATATGGACCATTGGAATAAATGATATGAAAATTATCAGCAAATTTCTCTTTAAGATTCCTATATTTTCCAATGATCAATACCGACCATCTTGTGGGCTGCATCAGACTAATTTAGATATAATCCATAGAGAGGCAGGATTATAATAGTAATCCTAAAAGTCTATATTTGTAATTTTGGATTCGGTTGTGTTAGCCACCATAGTGACCTCAATCGATGAAAACTTTACAAGTACAGACTTAACAATGGGATTAGGAGGATTGCATATAACTGCGTTCACGTTTTTATGCGTATGGTAACGAAAACACAGACGATTACCGTTTGACAGAAACGTAAACGGGTGGAGTAAATGGTGTAGGTAATGTAAATTTGAAAGACTCATCTCACCCACAGGTGTTGAGTGTCTCAGATTTACACCACTGACATCACTTAGCTTCATGTTCAGGAGGATCACTAACATGTTGTTATTACCACCCACAGGAGGAATGATAATGATGTAATAGATTCTCACCAGGATGAGATGGTTGGGCCCATAATCATCTTGGATGATTCAATTGATGCCTCCCTTAGCAACTGAATCAGTTATCTTTGCCTGATATTTATTTACATTCACGAAATTATTTGTGAAATAATGAACTAATGTGAGTACATGTATCTCCTTTATTTTCAGTCTCAATTCCAACTAATCAGACTCAATCCCTGCCCTAAACGGATCTAATTATGCTCAATGGAAGAACGCCATTGAAGTTGTACTAGGTTGTCTTCAATTAGATCTGGCCCTGATAACACCTGAACCGCCAGAACCATCTGATGATGCTACTGAAGCTGAATATAATCGATGGGTTGCATGGTTTAGATCAAATGATACGTGCCTGAAAGTAATTAAGTATTCGATTTCTGAATCTATGAAAGGCGTCATGCCTGAAACCGATAATGCCAAAACTTTCCTGACTGAAATGAGAAAAAGGTTCAAGAAATCTGATAAATCTGAAGTGGGCATCCTTCTGAATAAATTGACTCGTTCATCCTACGATGGAAAAGGCAACATCCGTGAATACATTGTAGAGCAGATCGAGGTTGTTTCTAAGATCCGTGCTCTAAGACTTGTACTCACTGATGATCAACTGGTTCATTTGATCATGAATAACCTACCTCCCCAATTCGGCACGTTCCTGGTAAACTACAACACTCTTAAGGACATGTGGACATTGGATGAACTTATCACTCAGTGTGTCCAAGAGAAGACAGGATCAGGCAGGTGGTCAAAATTCAAAATGTTAATATGGTGACCTCAGGTCATGGGCAAAGGCAAGGGAATAAAGGTAAGAATAAAAGGAAACAAGGTTCTAATAATGGATTCTCTGGTCCTCCATCTGGAAAACCATGAGATTAATCTGGAAATGGATCTAAGCGCAAACGGATTAAAGGCAAATCGTGCTTCTTTTGCAATAAGGCGGGTCATTTCAAGAAAGACTGCGAAGGTTTTAAGAATTGGCTCATAAAGAAAGGTATCATTTGTTCTTGTCTGTTTTGAATCTTATCTAACTGATGTGTCAGCGGATTCCTGGTGGATAGATTCAGGAACTACTATTCACATATGCACTTCTATGCAGGAATTACTACAGGCCAGGCCACCAACTGATGCGGAGCGCTCAGTATACGTAGGCAATGGTGTCAAGGTAGACGTGGAGGCAATAGAGTCTATAGGCTTAAGTTAAAGTCGGGTCAATTTTTGGATTTAGTAGATACATTCTGTGTGCCATCTATAAGGCGCAATTTAGTTTCAATTTCTGTTTGGACAAGTTGGGGTATTCATTCCATTTTGAAATAAAAGTTTTAGTATTTACTTTAATTCGATTAAAATTGGAACCGGCTCTATAGTAAACAACTTTACCAGTTAGACTTGATTGCCTCTCACGTCTATAACATTAATACCTTACATGGAAATAAAGTGGGATCTAAGCGAAGACTAGATTATGAGAATTCCTCCATGTTGTGGCACAGGCGGCTATGTCATATATCTCGCGAGAGATTAGATAGGCTTGTGCGAGAAGGAATTTTACATTCTCTAGACTTCTCTGACTACAAAGTATGCATTGATTACATAAAAGGGAAACAGACTAGAACGAGAAAGAAAGGTGCAACTAGGAGTGTAGGTCTATGAGGTTATCATACAGATATCTGTGGACCATTCCCTATAGCCTCATGGAGTGGCCACAAATATTTTATCACTTTATAGGTGACTATTCTCGCTTCGGGTACCTATTACCTTATCAGTGAGAAATCAGATGCCCTGGATGCTTTTAAAATCTATAAGGCCGAAGTTGAAAATCAACTCGATAAGAGAATAAAGTTGTCAGATCTGACCGTGGTGGTGAATACTATGGTAGATATGACAAATCAGGACGCAATCCAGGACCATTCACTAGATACCTGCAGGATTGTGGCATTGTCGCTCAATACACTATGCCTGGCACTCCAGAGCAGAATGGAGTGGCTGAGAGACGCAATCGCACCCTTATGGATATGGTGCGAAGCATGGTCTGCAATTCGACATTGCCAGAATCTTTGTGGGGTGATGCAATCAAAATCGCAGTTCATATACTAAACAGGGTTCCCCAGCAAGTAGTTAACAAAACTCTTTTGAGTTGTGGAATGGGAGAGAAACCAAGTCTCCGATATCTAACATGTTTGGGTTGTCCTGCTGAGGCCAAAGTTTATAACCCGCATGAAAAGAAGCTTGATCCTATAACCGTAGTTGTTTCTTCCTTGGATACCCATAAAGATCAAAAGGTTATCGATTCTTCTGTCCTTCCCACTCAATTAGGATTGTTGGACTGGAATGCCAGATTCATTGAGGACACTGAAA
>JAJHSJ010000795.1:0-64023 GCA_021015155.1 Magnolia officinalis
GTTCATCTGGTGGGCCACTGTATGATTTTATATAAAATGGTTCTACCCATCTGATCGATATCGTAAAGCATACGTTGAAGGGTTATTTGGAACGGTAACAGGTCTGAGAATTACGTACCCGAGCTTGTCCTCTTCGTGCGAATTTTGTATCGTAGATGATTTTCTACGAGTTCTACCAGATGAATGACTAGGATTACTGGCATGACTGCCACATGTCCAGCATTTGCAGGAGCTGATGATAAGAATGATAATGCATGATGCCCGAGTATGTGACCTCTGCAAAAATGGCAGATATATGAAGTTTTCTGAGAAATGTCCACTAAAAAAGACTTCCGTTGGCGTCGTAATGCTGCTGGTTTGCATCAGCAAAATGAGAGACGATTCGGTGCGGCCATTACCCCACGGGTGCCCAACTTGATGTATGTATTCTATATCCACGCCGTCCATCTGGTTTTACAGATTTTTTAAGCCATGAGCCAAAAAATGAAACAGATCCAATTCTCAGTGGACCATATCATGGGAAACAGTGGTGATTGACTATTAAAGGGCTAATTTTATATATATATTATATAATATATATATAATATATAATATATTATATATATATATCAAGCTGATATGGGATTTTTTCCTTTCATCCGGGCTTTGTGTCCTTATCAAGTCCGTACATGGAAAATAAACATTATGGTGGGCCCTAGGAAGTTTTTAAATGGTAGAATGTTCAATCACCACTGTTTCCTACGGTATAGTCCACTGAGACTTGGATCTTTTTCGTTTTTTGGCTAACGCCTACCGCCCTAAAATGATCTTGAAAAACGGATGGACGGTATGGATATAGAATAAATACATCAAGGTGGGCCCCTATCGACCGCACCTAGTAAGGCCTGGCCACACCTAATTCGCACCCAGCAGAAATAGATCAAACTCAAAACGGAAAAGAGTAATCCACACTACTCATCTCAAAAGAGGCGGTGAACTATCACTGCAGTGTAGGCCTTCTTCTCCGCGCACGTGAGATCACAAACGGAAATCCAACACCGTCTAAATCAATGGTCACATTGCCGATGGAGGATTGCCTGAATCTTACAACAAGCGGTGGATCTTAACCATCGTATTTGATTCATGAATTTTTGGGAAGCTAACCATATATATGAACCGTCCATCTGACGGCAGCCAATTGTGTGGTCAGGATCATGCGAGCAACTGGTTTTTCGGCTTTACTCCATGCATGTGGATGCTGTCTTACAGGCAACACAACTAAAAGAGAGGAGTTGATTGATGCTCCTGCCCGGAGTGTGTTGGTCCATACACAGGCTGATGTAGAGCGGGTCGCGATCAGTTACATGGCCAAGATGGATCAGAAAAGGCCCGGTCGACGACAGAAGTGATCCAGACCATTGGACCTTAAATCAGGCGTTCTCGTAATCTGGAATGACTTATCTGACATAAAATATATGATTTGGGGTAGAACGAGCTACTTTAGCCAACCAACCTAGCTATGGCCGGGTTGCGATGCCCGGAATTGCGAAAAACCCCTAGATTGACAGTCGTCCTCCTGTTTAATTTCATTTTACTATAAATAGTAAGTTTTAGTTTGATTATAACTCTTCATCCATTGGGCTTTAGGAGTTGCGCCCAACGTGAAAAGAGCTTAGAATAATTAGGAGAACGGTTTGGTAGCCAAATAGGACACTTACTATTTTTGGCCGAAAACCTTGCACACTAGTAGACATCACAACCGTCTATAAATAGTAAGTTTACTATTTATAGTAAGTGGCGAATTCTAGGAGTTGTAGTTGTAGTTTGATTCTAATTTCTTTCCCATTGCTTGGCACCCCCTTTTAAAGGGCTGTGAACTCATTTTTATGAATTAATTAATCAGTTTCGAATTTATTAGAAATTATTTTTGTTTTCTGCTTTCTTTCCTCGTGGATTCGAGAAGTCTCTGTGAGGAGTCCAGAGAAGCTCCGTGGATTCGAAGTATTTATCCTCATCACGTCATCCCTGCGTCACAGGTGCTCCAAAATTGCATTTACGTTAACTCAAATTCAGTTCTCCAAATCAGGGGACCCTGTTAATAGGTCGTCATCCTAAATCAAATTAATTAACAGTCTTACCCTTTGATTCATGGACACTTGTTTTATGAATTTGAACGGTTGGATATTATTCATCTTAGAGCCGTGCAATATATGTCAACTATTCAACTAGCTAGTGTTTATGCTCATTTTCAGCGACTTAGGGATTGGTTCACCGTGTTTTTTTGACATTACGGGTTTGTATTCGAAGAAATCATACTCGCACCGGATGAAATCTTTCACCGGCTTTCTTTCGACAATACACATGTCGTTTGCAACAGAGACCTTTACCCATGCTTTTAAGAAGTGAACCGTCGCATGCCACGTGGTCATAATTAAATAAGTTGACGGCATGCATGGCACATATATATTTAAAAAAACCCACCGTGATAAGAATTCTAATACAAATATGACTATAATATATTCAGTGAAGTTGTTTCTTACAGTCCTTTTAAAATAAGAGATTTTTCCATGAATGCTCAAAGTTCACAAAGTTCTCAAGATACTAACCATCCAAAATCAAATGAACATCGAAGCAAATTTAGTTATAGTTTGGTCTCAAATGTTTGGGGACCACGAAAGTACACAGAGATGAATCAAGTGAAATAATTCTAATACACTAAGCAAGGACAACATAAACACTCTGAATTTAATATGGAAAAACCCTTACGGAAGCAAAATCACAGTATAAAGCAACAGAAAGCACTATTAAAATAGAAATTACAAGAGATAGAGAGAATACCTGATTCGAATAAACATCGAATCTCTCTTTACAAGCCCTTGAAATCCTATGAACGAATTAAAAAAACTTAGATACTTCCCAATCCCAATTACACTCAATATATAACATAGAATCAAATTATATATTTAAGACATCTATTAACACCAAATCAAGAGAGAGTGCGAACATTAGGCAAATTGGTTTAATTTCGTACATCAGTCAAAATTAAGAGAACATGAGAGCTCAACGAAAATATTTTATTCAGCCAATCCAATAACATATTAGTGTCAAGTGTCATCATCCCTCTCGCACTCCAAACCATTTAGGTGGTGGTTGATTGGTCATACAAATGTAGGAGATGAGCTACTAGATAAGTGACCATGATCGATTTAGGTTCAGATCAACGATCTCCTAATTAATCTCAAATTCAATTAGTAGGCCACAACATATATCAAAAGTATCATCTATGAGGAGAAGATCCAAGAAGCCATTAATTATGAATCAATGCATGAAATTTTCTTATCTGGAATGCATGCTATAAAACGTGAAAGGATCCAAGATCAGCAAGAATCCCAACAAGGGTTAGTAGCCGCTCTAACAAGCTATAAAGGAGCATGCAAAGAAGAACTCGATGACCCACGCTGAATATACATATCCACTTTTCAATTTATCTTTCATTTATAGTCTATCTTTACTTTTATCTTAGCATATCATAGCATGGTTTTAATATAGATCATGATTATCCATCTTCCACCACTATAATACTGTAGGATTATATTAACCATTCATAATCCTAATTACTATATCCTTGATCAACTGTGTTCTTACTTAGGCTCTAGATTTTGGTCGTATTCTGCTAACCATTTACTTTGATCATTTGTTTTTTCCAGACGAATTAAATATTTATTTCTTGTTTAATTATTTATTTATTTTAATTGTAACAAGTCATATATTTGAATATTAATGAAATAGATATTGTTTTGCTTTATTTTTTCTGATATTTTTATTTCTTTGAGAAATATAAAATTAAAGTACGATTGAACACGTTCTTAATATTCAAGACAAAAAGACTCCATCTAGAAGTAGGGCTGAAAGTTGGGCAGGTTCAACCTGACTGACCCGTGACCGACCCGACATTGAGTTGGGCTCGGGCAAGATGTATCGAGTCCGATCTCAAGCTTGGGCTATAGAAACACCAACCTGATAAAACTAGGGCTTGGGTTGAGGTCTTAGGTTGCCCA
Source organism: Magnolia officinalis (assembly GCA_021015155.1). Classification (NCBI taxonomy): domain Eukaryota; kingdom Viridiplantae; phylum Streptophyta; class Magnoliopsida; order Magnoliales; family Magnoliaceae; genus Magnolia; species Magnolia officinalis. The sequence goes on from JAJHSJ010000795.1 coordinate 4,038, forward strand.
ACCCAATCCGAACCCCGATCAATATATAAGTTACTTATAAATTATAATTGAGTGTGGATCATCGGTGAAGGCACAAGAAATTCTAGTGCCATCGAGTTTCATTGGTACATATAAATTGCGTGCCACACAACACGTCTTTTAAAGGAGTAGTTGTCTTATATTTTAGCTTGCTTGTCTAGAAAAAAAAATGATTTCTTTCCAATAAATAACTACATATATAATTAATAAAATCATATATATGAAAAATAAGTGTGTATTGAAATATAATAGACGAATGTAATAATGAAAATACTAGCATGTATCCACCTGACTAACCCGATCGAGCTCGCTGGGTTGGGCTTGGGTTGAGAATTTTCAACTCGGGTTGGGTTGGATTGGGACTGAGGTACAGGAACCTTGTGTTAGGATAGGGTTGAACACCAACCCGACCTAACCCGCCAGACTTTCAGCCCTGCCTAGAAATACTAAACCCTACCTTATTATAAATTACCTAATCACTGTTCATAAATAGGTGGTTGAGAGGGTAGGTAGATCATGAGTCTTGTCTCTAATCAGTCCAACTCAATATGAGGTACCGCCATTCAATCAAACATTAATTGCATGGAAATCTAAATCCAGGCAGTTGATTCTGCGTGTGACTTCTTGTTTGATTAACTACAGCCAACAACTAGGCATATCAAATAAGATTAACTTTCGGTCCATGAATTAAAAGTGGGGTTGTATGCGGATCAAGCATCCACTCCGACAGAGCAACAAGGGTTTCTTTTCAAAGAAATGGTGGTGTACTACCACCGCAGTACAGTATCGTACTCATGCACTATCTCACTCGGCTGCATGTAAGCAACTATCTCAGCCGTACGTCCAATGAAAAATTGACACGTGTTCAGTCAGATCGACTGTAGAGGGACGCGGATTGGTAATCCGTCCGGGCGGGGCTCTGTGGGGTCCATCGTGTTGTAAGTGTTTTATCCACGCCGTCATACGCTTTTTTCCAATAATTTTTATATGTGAGCCAAAAAATGAGGCAGGTCCAAGGCCTAGGTGGACCACACCAAAGAAAGCTGCACTGATAATGACACCCACCGTTGCAACCTTCTTTCTAAGGGCCAACGTGATATTTTTTTACCATTACAACGTATTCATAAGGTCCTTTAGACGAGGATGAAGTGAAGACACAAATATCAGCTTGATCCAAAACTTCTTCAGCTCCCAAGAAGTTTTTAATGGTGGACGTCTCCACTTTGTGGTCACATAAGCCTTGGACCTACCTCATTTTTTGGCTCACAGAAGTTTTTAATGGTGGACGTCTCCACTTTGTGGTCCACATAAGCCTTGGACCTACCTCAATTTTTTGGCTCACAGAAGTTTTTAATGGTGGACGTCTCCACTTTGTGGTCCACATGAGCCTTGGACGTACCTCATTTTTTTGGCTCACATGTTAAAATTATTGGAAAAAGGAGTTTAACGGCGTGGATAAAACACTTACAACACGGTGGCCCCCAAGGTCCGGGCGGGGGTAGGACGCAATCCGCGTCCGACTGTAGAGATGGCATGTATAGAGTTCGTGCGTAGAATGGGGGAAGCATCATACAATGCTCGAGCCTATCGACTGTGCAGTGGGAAAGGATTGGCTACTCCCCCTGCAACCAGCCCCGTGGCTGACGGTCGGTGCTTTGCGGGCCCCACAATGATGTATGTGTTACATCATTCCATTCATCATCCATTTTTAAAGATCATTTTAGAGAATTATTCCAAAATTAAGAGGGATATAAATCTCAGGTGGACCACACCACAGAAAAACAATAGTGATTGGATATCCACCATTAAAATCCTCCTAAGGCCCACTGTACTGTTTATTTGACATCCAATCTATTGATTAGGTCATACAGGCCTAGATTAAGGGAAAAACAAAATTAGATTAATGCAAAACTTTTATAACCCCCAAAAGGTTTTTAATAGTCGACGCTCATTCAACCCTATTTCCTATAATGTGGTATACTTGAGATTGGGATATACCTCATGTTTTTGTTTCATACCATAAAATGATATGGAAAAATATATGTGCAACATGGATGAACACATACATCATGCTGGGCCCACAGAGCACCGACCACTAGCCATTGCTGGTGGCAGGGGAGTAGCCAATCCGTTTCCCTATACGGTGCTGTTCGGGAACGGGGCCATTGTTAAGTAATTATACAGTGGGCGCGGATTGGCTACTGACAGGTTGAGTAGCTTATGAAGTGACGTCACCAAGTTATGTGGGCTCCACCATGATGTATGTTTTGTATCTACTCTGTCCATCCATCTCCAGAGATCATTTTAGGATAAGATCCAAAGAATGAGTTACATCCAAAGCTTCAATGGACCCCACTGTAGAAAACAGTGGAGAGAGTGACACCACCGTTAAAAATTCTAAAGGCCACAAAAGTTTTAAATCAAGCGGATATTTGTGTTTTCTATTCTTTAATGTCTTTGTTAACTTTTGAACAGGTTGGATTTCAAAAAAACATCATGGTGGACCTTAGGAAGTTTTCAACAGTGGGCATCAATCTTCCTGCTGTTTTCTTTGGTTGGGTCGCGTGTTTTGATTTTATGGTGAAATGGTAAATGTCGTGTAAAAACGTAATAATTACTTCTCATATATTTATAACTTATCTGATTTGACCACTTATGTTTTGATACAAAATTAAGAATATTACAAAATATCTGTAAGTCCCATTGTGATGCATTTCACTTATCCACACCGTTCATCCATTATTCCAGTTGAATTCATATCATGAGTAAAAAATTAAGGCATATCCAATATTCAATTGGACCACATCATATAAAAAGGGAATCAAATACTTACGGTTAAAAACTTTGTGGGCCACTGTTTCTTTTTAGGTGGGCCACTTGAGTGTTGGATCTGCTTCATTTTTTGTCTCATGCTCCGAAATGTTATAATAAAATAGACTGACAGAATGGATATATCATACGCATTACCTTGAAGTAAATAAATTAAAATTACAACCGTTGAACCAATTTCACAAGCACAAACTCCTATGCATTTTCAAACTCACTAAATAGTAATAATTACTTTTTCCCTTGCATTTTCCGTTTCTCTGAAAAACTAACCCTGCTCTAAAGGTCATGCCTTAAAATAAAGTCGGGATCCTCTGTTATCTGGTCAACAAGAACTCCTGTTACCCTAATGGTTTGGCGTCCGAAGCTTTTTTCTTGTGTGAGTGGTGACATGGACCAATGAGGAGTAGGGTATCAGGAATTCTCTGTTAACCGGATAACAGAGGATCCCAACTCTTAAAATAATATCTCCAAATGAATGAACGTTGTGGATACAGTACATACATCATAGTCGGGTCCACACAACTTGGTGACGTCACTTCAACTCTGGCTACTCAATCTGTCAGTATCTAATCGGCGTCCTTATACAGTTGAGTTATGGGTCACTTTATGAATTGTCTACATTCAATTAAATTTTCAAATAAATGACCAATAAAGAACGGTCAAGAAACAAAATCGAGCAACGGTTCTCATTCCCACCGTTAATTCTAAATATTCTACCAATAACATATTTAAATCTTGGTGATTTTTGGTGCATGGACCATCTATGGCAAGCTCCATCGTATCAACGTTTTAGATCATTTGAACCATGGGCTCATCCACTGTAAAATCTTCCTGCCACTTACTTAGAATTAAATAACATATCACTGATCCACGTGGCATGTTGTACCCATTCACTAATTTAGGTGCCGCCCAACTCAAATTTTCATTGAAGGGACGATTAGTTGGAGATTCGGTGGACATCAAATGGATGATTAGAAGAGAATAGCAGTCCAGGGCAGCAAGCAAATGTCCATTGTCCAAATTATTAAAGGGTTGATATTGTTGTACCCTATTTCAGAGTGGTCCTCAAGTAGCCAATTAGAAAACGATACAAGTTGTTGCATCTAAAATGTATGTGTGTGAAAGATTTTTTTGAGATATTTAAAGCACTTTTACCGGAAGTACATTTAACATGGAGTTGGGAATACATGTTGATTGATAATGAGGCACGGCCAAAAAGCTCGAGAAATAAAAGTGATTGAGCGAACAAAAATAATTAAAATAACATAAAGAGATAGGACTTTGTAGACTGACGTGACAATGATTTAACTATATGATTATTGAAATAAAAAAAAATAACGCCTAAAGTGAAATTACAACAGTGATTAGTAAAACTTCAACAAAACAAGCCGTCTCGTATTAATCAAACAAATTAATTAAATTTATTTTTCTTATTATAACAAAGTTTTATGTTAAGAGTAGTGGTAATATCTAGTTGTGATCTAAGTATGTGATTTTATACTTGACTATTTCCATCATCAATGCAATTATTTCATCTTTTAAAAAGGTTTGTTAGGTTGCTCTATGTGAGTTATAGTAAATATTTTCTTCTTACTCGACATATTTTATAAGTATTTTAGCTCATAAAATAGTTATTTTTTTACTAAAGTCAAAGTCCACGGCATATGAGGAATAACTCCACTCCCAACAATTGCATGATAATCTAATAACTATTTTATGAGTAGTTGAATAGGTGGCCGATCTTTTTAAAACTCTGTCATATATGATCTCATTCAATGTATTTACTTATTTTGATGCTAGGGGTCAAATTTATCGGTTTGAATCAAGTTGTATAGTCAATTTTAATACGCCAGCATGCACCACACTTGACCGGAACCAAACCAAGACTAAACATATATCATTAATGTTATGGGCCCCCAATTTGGACGATATGGACTTAGGTACATGCAAACCACGGGTGAAGTATTTATGTGACAGTGTATGATAACGGTGTTCCATCACCGTTGGACCGTACATTAGAAAAAGAATTGACAAAAAAAGAAGAAGGAAGATGCTTTAACACAACTGGGGAAGGGCACATATCGCGTGGATTCGAGTCCACCGAAACTGTAGTGGAATGGAGTTCAATCGGAACTCTCAGACAGTCCGATGAACTGGTATGGACCGTTCATTAGATCCGATGTAATTTTCATGCGATACTATAAAAAAGCAAACCAATCCGACCATTATAAACATCCGATCAACAACCCTAAAAAAGGACGGTCAAGATCATTTATTTAAAATGAGGCCCACCGGACAATTTGATACATTCATTTGTTGGGGTGCTCATCATATATTAGTATGGTGACACATCAGTTTCATCAGGTCATCTTGAACGTTCATCAATGGCTTGGAGAGTGAACGGTTATTAAAGGGTTGGCCATTTTTAGGATGAATTCGGTCATTCCATGGGCCTGTTTTTTTTATTTTTTTATTTTTAAAACCTCGGATTAAGAAGTAATCCGAGTCAACTCGGCCTGGTCGAATAATATACTGTATGGCACCATGAGTCAGCATTGAAATGGGTGACTCGAGTCATCCCTCGCTCAGCTGAGTAATGACTTGACTCAGGAACCGAGTTGTTTTAAATCTAGGGTTGAATCAGACGAGTCACCCCCACTCAGCTGAGTTGAAGAGAAATGCTCTGGTGCTCTCAGTAGCACTACAAATTATAGTGTTCCTAGTTGCATCGGTTCAGTTAGACGGTCCAATGATCTGAACTGTCCATTAAGTCCAGAACACATCTCTAAGGCTACCATGCAAAGATCTCCCTAATTCGATGATCCAGTCCATTCTTGGTTTGTCCTTGTTTTCTATAGCCATCCATTTTCCAAGTCATGGATCAGATGGATGTGATCTCCTAACAAAAGTTATCCTTTAGAATCATAAGCCATCCATGATGGGCTCTAACAAATAGATGGATCAAATTGCTGATTAGACCTATTTTTGTAAAAATCTTGACTGTCCATATTAAAGACGCTTCATTGAATGGTTATTATTTGCCAGATTAGTGTGATGTTACCTATTGAACAGTCTAGATCAATGGATTGTATGATCAAAGTGTCCCAATGCAACTAGGAGCACTGTAAAATATGGACCTGACAAGGCTGTTGAGCAACACGTACGTAGTCCAGGCAGTCCATCTAGTGGGACCCACCCTGGACAAGTCATCTGAGAAAAGCAGCATTGATCCTACAATCCCAACCATCCGATCAGAAGATTATCCCAGCTGGTCAAACATTTTAGTTAATCCTCACTCTGATGGTTCCGATGATCCGTTCGGTGAGATTTTCACACCGCTTGCCCATCCACAACGTGCCTTACTAGATGAACGGTCTAGATCTACTACATGCTTTGCGTGAGAGTAGGAACCCACGCGGAATATCTCATTGAGAAAAGAAAAGCGTATAAAGAGGAGTATTATATTAAAATGCCGGTGTTCAAAGTTCCAAATTGAAAAAAAAAAAAAGCAAGTCCAAGAAAATCCAAAGGCTTTTGAGTCACCCTTTTTGTGCTTTTTATCAAAGCTCTGGGGCTATGAAAATGAAGCATAGGTAATGCGATTAGTTGGATTATAGTAAGAAAGCATATCTTAAAAGGAGAAAAATGACAATCTCACCCTAATTTTTAAATGTACAAGTCCATGACACAGATGACACACTTCCATCCTATAAGTGCGGCTACGGAGAGATGGGATTAGTCAGTGTAAACCCATCGGGTAAAGTCCCTTTTTAATATTTAGAGGTTTAGTAGCCACCCTATCTACTGTAAGTTACCATCTATATTGTTCCGTAAGACTCAATACGTGAACCGCTCCCACCATCCAACCCGTCCAACGTGCTCACCCAACCATGATGAAGTTGATGAAAAAAAAAGGGCCAATAAGTTCTTCATGTTCTAAAGAAATTAGAGTCCGTTGATATGACCCAAAGTTCATGTGTGATCTACCTGATATTGAATTTGTATGATCTTCACAATATACGATCTTGACGGTAGGTCCAACATTTGGATGGATTGGATGTCATAGCCGAATGACGCATTAGCAAGTATGTTTGTATTTGCCTCGAATAATCGCAGCCTAGCGGTCCAACTAGTTGGATGTGATGGTTCCTTTTTTTAATGCATGGTTGCGTGTCTCCACTCATTTGCAAGTGGTGAATCACCATCGCTTTGTTTTAATCTTCCATACCCTTTAATTTTTTCAATGCCATCATCCTGTCTTATATTCCTAGTTATTGGATTAGGGTTTGGGTCTGGCCTTACAAAAAAAATAATAATAATAATAATAATCTCATGTCTTTAAGGAAGGCTCTTCCGTTCATCACGCTTGTGTTTAACAATGTGGGCCCAGTTTTTTTGCATGGCTAAATTACTCAGACCATCCATCACGTCCGCTCTGTTGGAGACTGGATGGATTTTACATCAACGGGATCGAATTCCCCCATTGTGTGCACACAGATTGCCTATTCATGTTTTCAACCGCTCGTTTGAAAGTTGTTGATCAGATGAATAAGATCACCGGTTGGATTGTGATATCGATATAACTGTCCATCCACTACAGGGCCCATCAAATGGACAATCCAGATCCTTCATCCATACATCAAAATTAGCCCGATCGACACCAATCATGCGCAGGCCAGGCAAGGGATGGCCCGCGGTGACGGATCAGATCGGGCACCTTTGTTTATATATTATCTACCTCAATCTGTGGGCTAATGGTTGATTAGGGTTTTGTGATACAACCAATGGGCTATTTGCTTTTTAGTATATTAAGGTTTCATTAGTCATGTGTAATGACTGTGCTTTTAAAAGGTATTATTATTTTAATTCCTTGGATTTCATGCCTTTTATCAAAGAAGCTATCTCATTGGTTTGCTTCCCTGTCGTTGGATGTAACAATAACATCGAGGTCAGGGCTTTGGACGGTCCACTTGTTTCGCTGTGGTTGACCGTTGTGTGGGTCCACTTCTAGAAGCAACTGAATTGATTAAAGGGAGAAAGAGGAATGCTGATGTGTTGTGTGCACAAAAACACCTCCATCAAGTTGTGAATGGCTATCATGACTTCCACTTAACGGGTTTGTTGGGTTTTTTCAAAATAAGAAGAAAGGTAAATTGTAATAGTAAAGAAGCGAGGGTTGTGTGCTGTAAAAGTATGTTTGGGGTATGGTTTTTCAGTTTTACAGCCCGGAACACACATTTTCCTATCTTGAAGAAGATGCTTACTGTATCTTAGAAGCGGATTTGGTGTAAGTCTCTTTTAAATTGGTTTCATCACCAGTAGGGTATAAATATCACCTTAAAGATAGTGATACCCTTTAAAATAATAGGGTCTTCGTTTGAATGGGCCATATCACGTGATGTAAGGGTATTTGGACTGTCACAGCCATCAGATCAGTGGCTTGAGAAAACGACGTTTGTCTCGAGTAGAGCAGCGGTCCATGTTCAATGGGCTTAATTCAGAACAAATGGATGGTTAGAGTTGTCGAATCGGTACGATTCTTCAGCCATGGTTCATCTATGTGGTGGCCGACCAGAACAAGGTCACGATCACCATATGTTGGACACGTGTATGGTGGAGGGACAATACTCCACGGAACTTCTATAACGGTTTTCTCACAACAAGCACTTATCTTTAGGAAGCAGTTGGGTGTGACCCCAACACAACGACCAGAGTCTGTGGGCCCCACTGTGATTATGTGTTTTATCCACGCCGTCCATCCGTTTTTCCAGCTCATTTTAGGGTAAGAATCCAAAATTGAAGGATATCTATAGCTCAAATGGACCACTCCACAGGGAAAAGTTGGGATTAAACTCTTACCGTTGAAATTTCTTGGCGGCTGCAGAAATTTTGGATCAAGCTAATATTTTTGTTTGTTTTAATTTCATTCAAATCCGGGTGACCTTATAAACAGGCTGGATGGCAAATAAACATCACGAAGGGCGGCTGGAAAGTTTCAAAGGTGCATATCACTGTCATGTGGAGTCTGTGGTCCACTTGAACATTTGATACGCTTCAAATTTGGGTTCATTCCCTGGAATGAGCTGACAAAACGGATGGACGGCGTGGATAAAACACACACATGATAGTGGGTCCCATAGAGTACCGTCAACACGGACATCGGTTTTGTTGGGGCCAGAGCCCAAGCCGCTTCCCTTCCTTATCTTTAGGGGAATGTGAGACGTGCTTGGATTTGAGTGGGCCACCATTTTCGTTGAGATTTTCTAAGTTGTTCGTATTTTGAGCTAAGTATCTAGATTTTGGTGTCCTTAAGGATAAGCGTGCTGTAAAAACATTTTTTATCTGGGCCCCACCGTAGTTTGTTTACTGCATCCAATCCGTCCATCAAGGTCGTCCCTTCATGAAATTTGGACGCAACAAATAACACGCTGATTGAACCATAATGTGAATTTGGAGGTTCTTGGTTGGTTGTTAATCGTTTCCTATGGTATGGCCCACCTGATGATCAGATATTCCTGATCTTTGTGCCATCCAATCGTTGTTGTGGGGCTCATTTTATGCACGGGTGGGATAGCATGCAACAAAAACGACGAGCCCCACACGGGTAGGTGAATAACTTTTAAACCCGGGTGAATCAGTGCTGTAGGCTTATTCTGCAAAAGTTGCAGAGGAAACGGCCTCCCTGACAATCCTTTCCGACCATGTTTTTTGACATGTAATGTGATGAGGCCACGTGGCAGGGTAACAGCTTAGCAGGTGAGAGCCTCAGCTGTACACAAGTGAAACCGAGTTGAGCCTCTCAAATCTCCGTTCGGTTCGGCTCATAGCTAACCCTAACTCGAACTTAGCTGGGCTCGGGTCTTGGAGCTTGATGGGGCAGCTCAACTGGGTTTAATCAGCAGCTCAAGCTAATTAGAGCCTTGGTGACATTTTCTCAAATATACCGTGCATCTTCAATTTTTCATGTAATATAAAATAATTCTAATATTTTATAAGTATTTCATCAAAACCTCAGCAAACAACAACAAAACCAAGTTACCAGATAAGTGTTATAAAGTAAAGTTTTTTTTTTCTTTTTTTTTTTGTAATGATTTTTTTTGTACCAATTCCTTCCTCCCATCAGCCAATCCTGTGAAGAATGTACTTACCTAAAACAACACTTTGTTGTGTCATTTTATCAAACACCCGGCAAGCGACATCAATATCAAAATAACTTAGTCACAAAGATGATTTGATCTGAGTTGATTTGAATTGAGGTTCAATTCGTGTTGAATTGAACTCCGGTGAGTTTAAACTTGACTTCAATTTTTTGTTTTTTCGAGCTCTAAAAACTAACTTGACTCAGACAAAACCCAATTTCAAGCTGAGACCAGTCGAGTTTTTATGAGTCGAGAGCGAGCTCACCGAGCTAACTTGACCCTTGTAGAGCTCTAGGTGAGGCCTGATTGTGGGGGCCATGTTGATGTTTGTGATGTATATCCATGGTGTCATTCATTTTGCTAGATCATGGTCCCAAAAAATGAGGCAGATCCAAATCTTAGGTTGACCACAAAGTAGGGATTGAAAACCCACCATTAAAAACTTTGGTGGGTCAAAAAAGTTTTGGATTAAGTAGATATTTGCGTTTTCTGTTTATCCAGCTCCATGTGACTTATCAACATATTGGATGGCAAATAAACATTATAATGTGCCCTGTGAATTTTTTAATGATGGGCATTCAATGACCACTGCTTCCTATGGTGTGGTCCACTCCAGATTTGTATCTGCTTCAAATTTTAGGACCATTTCCTAAAATGAGCTGTAAAAACTGATGGACAGCGTGGATATACAACCAAGGTGGGCCCCACGGTCAGGGCCTCACCCACTAAGCTGTTACCCGTGGTTCACCTGATGAGAGATTCTGACGGTGCCAGACCAGCTCTTACGATTTAATGCAATCTCTGTGGTACAGGGCATCAAAGTCAATGGACAGCTAAAAATATCACTCAGTGTGCTAGTGTGGCCCACTCATAGTGGGAATCATTATGGTGTGGCCCACCACCTGCGTGGATCGGATATTCTATCTACGACATTCTGGTCCATTCCTGTTCAAAGTTCTCGTATTTCTAAATCTCGCCCCAGCCCATCGAAAGCCCTCAAGATTAGCACATCCCCTTTCATTTTTCTCTTGGGCCCACAGACATCTTCAAGGTGGGCCACCCAGCAGAAGTCTGAAGCATTCTGTCTACTCAAAGGTCTGGATAGGAAAACATACAGTATTGTCTCATCAGTTCACCAATAATGCGATATCACCGTCTGATCAAGTTCGATTGGTGATGGAAAGTGGGCCTACCTCCTCTCAACTTTACTAGTCGGCTCAATCTGACTGGTCCCACAATCCCAATTGTGTTTTTTTTTTAACCCTGGGACCATGGTTCGTAGTTCTCTAATTCCTCAATGGGTAATTTTGGCAATCTTATGTACGGTTGCAATGGATTAGGTGGCCCATTAATCAACTGGTCCAACCCACTTAGAGGTAGTAGGTCCATCCATCTAAAAAATGTGACCCGTTTAAGTAAAAATGGACCGGCCTTGTTTTTTATCCCAGTGATTGATATAGAGCTGGGCCGGCGGGACTCTCGCTAGACGGACGGTCCACTGCGGCACATGCGGATCGAATACCCGGTGATCAGGCCGGCCTACCACGTACATGCCCTGGCCAAAAAAGGGCGGGACACGTGTCAGTGGGCTAGTTAATGTACGGTTGGATAAAGACCAATGACACACTCACCGTATGCCTTGGCCCACTCGACGAACTGACCGACTTACGATTTTTTTGGTGTGGCCAGAATCCTGTCCAATTGTAGTATTTCAAAACATATGGACGGAGTAGATTGTATCCTGTCCTATTATGAATCCCACACAGTCCCGGTCCATACAACACAAAGCAGTAGGGATTGAATGCCGGACGATGACAGAAGTTTTGTATCAGGATGAAATTTGTTCCCACAATCGAATGGCATGTAAACATCATGGTCAGCTTTAGAAGGTGTCAACCGCAGATGTCGCTGTTCTTGCTGTTTTGTTGGTGTGGCCCGCCTAATTTTTAAGTTTTGGATCCACTGAATTTTAGAATGCTGTCCTCTTGTGGTCTTTTGGAACAGATGGATGATGGAGTGAATTTGCTAGGGACATCTCCATGAGCAGATTCCTTGTGACCAGGGCAGTGGGGTTTACAGGACATCTCAAATCTACTCCGTCCATCTGTTTTGAAAGACCATAACAGGACAGGATCCTAAAAATCAGGCAGATCCAAAACTCATGTGGGCCATGCCACATGAAACAGTGGAGATTTAACGCTGGGCAGCGACAATTTTTATTTTTATTTTTTAAATCATCCTACAGTTTATCCGAGTGGCCCACTGAGATTTGGATCTGCCTGATTTTATACAACTGTTCCATTGCGGTATTTTGAAGCAGATGAACGGAGTGGATTTGTCACTGACATCTATGTGGACCCCACACAGCCCCAGGCATAGAGATGTAGAGAGTAGAGGTGGGCATTTTTTACCCGATCGGACTCGATCTAACCCGTTCCGAACCGAACTGACGGCCTGAATCGGTGAGGATCGGGTAGGATCATTTAGATCCGACTAGTTTTCGAATCGAGATCGGTAATGGTCAATCTAGACCGTTCCGATCCGAATGGATCCGGACAGATCTGATCTGCCCAGCTCCGGAGTGAAAATCAATATTTTTACTTTTTCCTATAGTGTGGTCCACTTGAGCTTTGGATATTCATCAATTTTGGGTTCAACAGCTAAAATAATCTGAAAAAAACGAATGAACGGTGTGGATACACCACATGCATTCACAGTGGGCCCCAACAGAGTTCACTCGCCTGTGAGTATGAGTTACTTGCACGGCACGTCAACAGGCCGCAATAGCTATATTCTGTATTGCGTGCTTTGCACGTCAACAGGCCGCAATAGCTGTATTCTGTATTTCGTGCTTTGCACGTCAATATGGTAGGCTGTGAGAGTATTTACTTCCATCCATTTGGAGAGATCATTTCAGGGCAATATCCAAAGAATGAATTAAATCCAAAGCTCCAGTGGACCCCAGCATAAAAGGCTCTATGGATAGTGACGCCCACCATTAAAAGCTTTTAAGGGCTACAAAAGTTTTAGATCAACCTGATATTCGTGTTTTCCTTATTTCTGTATTTTTCAACTTTTGAACAGGTTGGATTTCAAATAAACATTACGGTGGGCCTTAGGATAGTTTCAACGATGGGAATCACTCTCCCCACTTTTTTCTGTGATGTGGTCCACTATAGATTTTTATCTACATCATTATTTGGCTCATGCCCTAAAATGATATCTCAAAATTGATGGACGGTGTGGATATAACACATACATCGTAGTGGGGCCCACATAACTTGGTGACGTTATTTCAATAGCCTACTCGATGGGAGAACACAGGCAGCAGACGCTTAGCAGGCGGCATGTAAGGGCAGCTACGTGTCGTGCAAATGCTATGGGAGATGCACCTTGATCTTCGAGTTGTACGAACGACTCAAATGAGATCATGTGGGGCTCACCTTGATGTATATATGTTATCTAAGTCGCTCATCCATTTTGACATATCATTTTAGGCGTTGAACAAAAAATTACAATACATTGAACACTGAAGTGGATCACACCATATCAAATGATCCGAATAGTGCCCAATCTGATCCGACTCGGATCAGGTCAAGTCAATGTGGCATCGGATTTGTCCGAGACAAGTGACCTGGACTCGGTCTCGGATCGGATCGATATCGGTCGGATCTTACCTATTAGAATTTCGGATCTGACCGAGTTAGGCCCAATTCGGTCCGACCCGGACCAATGCCCAGCTCTAACAGAGAGAGATCTCTGTTCCCGGGGTGACAGGGAATCCGTTCCAGGTGAGAGTACATCTACGGTGGAGAAAAACTATTCGTGGGAGGGGAGATTGAATAGGTGAATCTCGGCATACATGACAGTGTGTACCACTTATAAGTAATCTGATCCATGTATCAGTTTAAGATAAACATGAAAACCCTTCATCCAGGATCTTATACTCATTCTCTAGTGTAAAAATTCATGTTAAATGTAGAATATTGGTATTGTTTTGCAACGTCCCATATTTTGCATTATATCGTGGCTAATTTTAAAGGGATAATGTCCAGGGGTGAACATCGAGTCTAATTGAGTCTAGCTGACCCCAACTCGAACTCGGCTTGGCTCGGTCCTCGAGCCTGATTGGCTAGCTCGGCTCGGCTCGATTGGCATCTCAAGATAGTTCGAACCGATTTTAAACTAAGTTCAAGCTGAATTTGCTTATGCAGCATTATTACAAACACATGGACTGCTCCTTCAAAATCTCACTATATACAAAACAAGAACAATAGTTTTAAAAGTATTTTATCAAGCACCTTCAAAGCAACATAAAAATTAAGAAAAAAATGGTATTTGTTTCGTATACATACTTTCCTTGCCACCGACTACAATTTGTTGAGTCATTTCATCAACACTTGGTAAGCAACATCAATATCAAAGTAAGTGAGTCATCAAATTGGTACGATCTGAGTTGAGTTGAGCTGGGCCACCTTGAACTCGGCTCGAACTCATTCTCGAGCTAAAAAAATCAACCCGCCTTGACTCGAACTCAGCTTCAAACCGAGTTGAATCGAGCTTTTTCGAGTCGAGTTGAGAGAGCTAACCGAGCTAGCTCGGTTCGTGTACACCCCTATAATGTCCATATTCCTCCTTACCTAATGATCGGTACCGTTCTCCATGCGTGTGCTAAGTTAGCATGTTTTTATGCCATTCGCTCATTCAAATATCCTCGCGCGTGTCGATGCAGAAAGCTTCCGAGTACTAATATCTAATATCTAGGAGCTAACGCTACCGTCATCAGCCGTTAGGGTTAACACCCCAAGAGGAATTGGATGATATGCAGATGGCATCTTTGCACGATACAAATGAATTTTCAATTGTGACAAGTGGGATTCATGATGCTTAAATCTAGACCGTTTATTTGTATAATAACACTGTGGATTGACAATTAAATACTATATCTTTGATAGGAAAACAAAATGTTTCGACATGGATTTTATTTTACCAAATGGATGGTTAATAAAGTAAACCAACGGTCCACATTCAACTTAATAAGATAAAAAAGGGATGTCTGAGATGATTCAATCTTAAATATTTTTCACTCATACTCTGCCATATCAAAATACTGATGGTAAGGATCACGGAAAACTGAGCCCCACTTGTGGTAACCGAGAATCCGTCTATTCTATATATAACTCACGCGACGTATCGAAGAATTCATAATCCTCCCTCCTTCCGTCTTCACGCGACGTATCGAAGAATTCATCCGCCTCCCCCCTTCCGTCTTCCGTCTTTACTTCTCATTTTCCTGGAAGCGGATTGGCTGGTGCACGTCACACTTTCCTGTAAGCGGATTGGCTGGTGTACGTCACACTAGCTATATAGCGGCTGTATTGACGTCAGCAAGTTCCGTGGGTCTGATTATGAGGTATGTGTTATATTCAAACCGTCCATCCATTTTACTAGCTCGTCTTAAGGATTGAGATTAAAAATAAGACAGATATAACTATCAAGTGGACCACACTGCAAAAACCAGTGGGGATTGAACGTCTACCATTGAAACCTTTTTGGGGTCACAGAAGTTTTGGATCAATTTGAAAATTTTTTTTTCCCTCTTCATTCAGGTATTTTTGACATTATGAACAGATTGGATGTAAAATAAACGTTACGGTGGGTCCGAAAAATTTTTTAACGGTGAAAATCATTATCTCCGCTGCTATTTATGGTGTGGTCCATATGATCTTTCGATATGAGTCATTTTTTGGATGATTCTCTAAAATAATTTTTAAAAATAGAGGAACGGTGTAGATATAATAAATACATCACTTTGGAGCCCACGTAACTTTGATTTCCTTTGAACCGTTCGTACAAGAGGAGCGTCCGTCAGTGCTCGTCTTTGCACGACACGTACCTACAGCAGCTACATAGCTGGTGTGAGGTACACCAGCCAATCCGCTTCCCATTTTCCTATACCTTCGTTGCATCTCCTCTCCAAATACCCAAACCCTAGATCTTACCTTCTTTGAATCTACTCTTCAAAACCCCCAACCCTAGACCTCACCTTCTCGTCTCTCCTCTAGGGTGTAAGGTCTTGAATCGCAGAAAGATCGGATGTTGTTGCAGGCATGGATCTCTCCTTCCTTCCCTCCCTCTATTTGTGTCTGTCTATTGTCTGATTAATGGAAGCTGATCTTTTGTTATCAATATCAATCCAAAGCGCGATTTCATGGAATCTGGATTCTCCCCCCCCCCCCCTTTTTCTTTTTTTTTTTCCTCTTTGGATTAGTCGCTTTCATCTGATTTTTTTTTTCAATAACTAGAATCTAAAACCCTTGTTCATTTGGATCGAGAAATGGATGGCATAGGGGTCTCTGATCTCGACCATTCATAAGGTGAGTCTTGCAGTGGATTGGCTGCGGTTGAAATATCTAACTGAACGGACGATCCTTACGCGCCCGATTGATGACCTATTGGGAAATGGTTCCACCAATGAATGACTAGGACTGTCCAATCACTGTGGTATGCGTACATCGGCCCATTTTTGGTGGGACCCATCTGATGGGAACAGTCTGGGTCATGGGCCCTTGGGTCCGTTGGTGGGATGTTCATGCATTTTTATTTCCTGTATGTGTCTGTGATGGATGGGTTGTACAACACATTACTGGTAACACTACTGTGGGCCCACCTACCCGATGAACAGTCTGGATCAGTCCAGACCCGTTGATTGGAAGCTCATGTTTTGTCGTCTTTCTTGTATGGTGTTGGATAGATTGTACATAACATTACTTGCAATACTACTTAATGCATGCCCAATTGAGTTTCTGAGATGCTTGCAGGATTGTGTACCCAGTTATCCCATCACTGAAAGGCCTATGGGCGTTTCAGCAGCGTCTGAACATCAACCTAGGAAGCAAGTAGTCCACAAGCAACTCAGTGTTATCGAATGGTTTCCTTCATCATGATTGCTGGAAAACTGAGACAATCTCAAAGAGAAAATGCTCAATGACTCTGTTTTAAAATTTTAGATCTACGCTAGAGGTCCACAAGATTCTAAACTAATTCGGACTTGAACTAATCTCTAATACTATACGAATGGAAGGTGGATAATGTTGGAAAATTCAATCTTCATGTGGGAATGTATGTGGGCCTGTATATAGCATCTGTCGCTGCATCACAACTGGTGTTTGATAGTATTCCTTTTCCATTTTTATCACTTAGCTCTGATTCTGGTGCTTCCCTGCTATTATTTATGTTTCAATCTTCTTCTGGAGAGTAAGCTGGAGAAAGCTCTAGTGTTTAATCCAGCAACTGATATCAATTTGTACAGAAAAACTGGCATAGTTTTGTGCCCATCATGGCCTCCACTCAGGATCCTTGACAATTATCTGGAGAAATCTCCTATTACCATCTTCTCCCTGATAATGCCACATTCTAGTTAAGGTAGGGCTGTTTATGGTGTTTTGAAGTCATTAAATTGTGACACTCACAGCATTTATGTTATATGGTGGTGTATGTGCATGCCAATCTGGACCATGCCATGTGTTTGCGGATGAGTTGACACAACTAAGCCTGTTTGCGTATTCATTGTTCACCTCATTGACCACATTCTCACATTTGATTTTATTTTTTTGTGAACATGTAAGCTTGATTGATCTTCTGCTTCATCACTTTTGTCTTTTGTTCTCATGTTCATTGATGCAGTAATTTTGCTGGTATTTGAGTTTAGCATATGCTATTTCTCTCAAGTAGTTAGTTTCAGCACTTCAGTCTGGTATGACCATCTATGCACATGCATATAGCGATTGCATGCATGACATACATGTATCCTGGTCTAACCTATCCCATAATGTGTCCAACTTTGGATGGATCATGACCCAGAAATCATACTGGAAAAGGATGAAGTCAAGAGTTCCATGTCATGAATCGAACCACATCGAACTGTGTCGAAAATAATCATGGAATTGGACTAGAATGGTGGTTAGGCGACCTATAAAACGAATTGAATGTGTACCCCAATAGTCTAGGGTCCTTGGGCAAGTATCAAACCACAGACTCAGACTTGAATTGATTGAACTACGAATCTGCTAATTGCAGTTCAAGTCACTGATAGTGGGGCCCTATATACACAGAATGGTGGTTAGGCGACCAATGAAACGAATTGAATGTGTACCCCAATAGTCTAGGGTCCTTGGGCAAGTATCAAACTACAAAGACTCAGACTTGAATTGATTGAACTATGAATCTGCTAATTGCAGTTCAAGTCACTGATAGTGGAGCCCTATATGCACAAAATGCTGGCCCGAGAAAAGCTTCACTTTGGCTTAGCACCATAAAATACATTTAAATCATCAAGGTTACATGAAGAAAGATTGATTTGACAATAAAAATCAGACTAAAACAACTAAAGTTTTTTATTTTTGGAGCAACAATGCTTTCATTAACCAAAAAACTGAAGAACTGAAATTACAAGCAAACATGCTCCTCAAGTTGACATCTCCCTGATCTACACAATAGTCTTCCTTAATTTAAGAGGAAATTGAGAGGAAACACCGTGTTCATGTCAAAGGGCTAGACTTCAATGATAGTTCCCTATAGTATTTGAAGTTGTCGTTTCTCATTCACCATACACTTGGCATGTATGCAAGGGAATCATGGGCCACATTGAAATTTGCATTGCTCAACAATTTTAACCATTTGGTTTTTACTCATTGCATTTGGATCACTAGCCATTTACTTCTAACTGTCAGTCAGTCACCCAACAAATGGATCGTTATGATTGTTTGATCAATGTAACCTGATGGCAATGCTCCTTCCACAATGGGCCGATTTTTTAACGAATGGGATTCACATTCGCATGTATGTGTCCTGCCTTGTATGGTGGATGAGAAACTACAAACTAAAACTGGTGGTGAACTATCACCATTGTCTTAAGCATAGCTAGATGCAAGGAAATTGATTTTAGGGCTTTCATTCCCTTCATGCAGCTCTTGGAAGCAGCTTTCATGCATACAGGATAAAATTTTGAGAATATACTTCTTCTTCTTCTTTTTTCCTTTTCTTGTGGGTGAGGTTCTTTGCCTTTTTGTTTGCTGCTGTGATTTCTGTTTTCCTTCATCTTTTTAATTAAAATCTTACCATTCAGCACACAAAACTCTTTTCTTTATTATCATCACAATATTGGTGGTTGCTTCGATGTGTGGTCCCTTGATCAAACTGGGCCAAGCTAGTTTGATACAGGCTGCCGACTTAGGGTGAATCAAACTAGTTTTGTCAAACAAATACACGGTTTGAGAAAACGTTCTGATTGAAATCGGTATATATATGAACTTCGTACCTCAAGCTTGTGGGCCCTGCCATGGATGGGTGTGGACTAAATGCCTCATCCTTCCTAATGCATGTGTGCTCCTGGTCATTGATCAAATTGCTCAGATGCGTCCCACCTTATAAACTATCCAGATCACTTTGGGTGGGATGTACCTGTACGATGTTGCCCCCAAACCAAATTCCAACTAGCTTAGAGCGAGCATTGTTTGATTTCTTTACTTAGGAAAGTGCACAATTTTTTTCGTAGCCCCTTGATTGCCTGCGAGCTGCTGGTCGTTGATTTAATGGCTCGGATTGTTTGACGGTGCAGTACTTGTACTTGCAACATTGCCCATCTGCAGTCCCAGCTGATAAACGATCTGGATCACTAAAAGGTGGGACCTACCTGTACAAAACTTGCCGCAAACCAAATTTCCACTAGCTCAAAACAATTTTAGTGATTTGCTTTGCTGGAGAAGCATACAATATTTAGCCGAGAGAAATAATGTTTTCCATTCAGCCTGAAACGAGGCTGGTGGGTCCTCTTGGTCCAGACCATTCATCATCTGGCAGGCACCATCATGAATGTGCAATGTCCAATCAGAAAATCTTGAGCATAACAAGTGGTGAATTATTTTTCATTGAATACGGACCATTGCTAAACTGCCCATCATCAGACCATCAATTCAGCATTAAGATTGTTTGGTGCAGTTTTTCTTGACATGGCCAATCTATGACGGGCCACATAGATTGACAGTGCAAACCTCATATAGGTGAACCGCACTTGGAGTTGTAGAGCTGAACAAACAAAATGGTATATTGCTCACCTGAGCATTATACATTATGCCCCCTTCTTTTTTCCATTTTTAATGTAATAGATTTCCACTTTGCAAACAAATCTGGAGATTGATCTTGCATTTCAGAATTTTTTAAAAAAAATAAATCTGGACATTGATCTTTTGTTTATATATATTTCTAGATGGATTGGCAAGGGCAGAAGCTATCAGAGTTGTTGATGCAGATCATGCTCGTCACCTTTGCTGTAGTCGCATTTGTTGTGGGCTACTCCATCGGTTCTTTCCAGACCATGCTACTAATCTATGCCAGTGGTGTCATTCTGACGACACTGGTCACCGTTCCCAACTGGCCATGGTTCAATCGTCATCCGCTGAATTGGTTGGACCCCATTGAAGCGGAACGGAATCCAAAGCCTCAGCCATTGGCTTCGAAGAAGAAACCATCTTCTAAGCATCATCAGAAGTAGGTCTTGAAATGGAACTTGATTTATTGTGGTTTTCAATTTTATGCAAAGCCGTAGTTGGAACTCTCGATCTTTAGTTGCTGTTTTAGTACTATATGATAGCAGAAAGAAACATCTTTGCAATATTATTCGCTTTAATAATTGGAAAGCATATGAAACAAGATAGGTTTTGATATCAACATATGAACCAGATGGGTTTTGTTTGATATCAAAGCATTTGAAATTGACTTCATTTTTTTTTAAAAAAATCAAGCATGCTGAACCAGATATGTTTGACACGCAAACAGATAGGTTTAGAGATCACCACCTCATGTGTGGTTGATCAGTTGGATGATTTTGAATATCCATCTGGTGTGCACATTGCTGATTGAACATAATTGAGTAATCTCGCACATTGGAATATCGTAACAATCCAGTAAATTTTTTTCCTATGAATTTATACAACGATGATTTTTGTTTTCAACTATCGTCCCAAAGTCTGCTGGTTGTTATCTGACTGTTGTGGTATTTCGACCATGACCTATCCCGAAGTCCTTCATAGACCACCATGCAGAAGTCACACTGATCAGATGATGGTATCCTTCCAGAAGAGGCGTTTTTATAGCCACCCCTAGACAGGCTTATCCAATCAATCAATTTGGACTGTTCATTTTGAACGCCCTACACTTTTCATGACCGCTATGCAAAAGTCAGACTGATCTGCTGATCATTCTGAAAAGTTAGCCCTCTCTTTTATTGCCACCCTTTTCCCAATCTATGCATGGGATGGTGAGGATCACTGATCAAAGTGACTGTTCATTATGAACGGCCTACACTTTTCATGACCACTATGCAAAAGTCACACTGATCTGCTGATCATTCTGAAAAGTTGGCCTCCTCTTTTATCACCACCCTTTTCCCAATCTATGCATGGGATGGTGAGGATCACTGATCAAAGTGATTCTTCAGAACCATAAGCAATCTACAATGGTGGCCACCAAATGAATAGTTCGAATTGTTAATTGACCTATTTTACATAAACAATCTCGACTTACAGTTTATAGGCCATTTATTGGATAGTTAGATTCATTTGAACAGTGATAATATGCGGGGTGGCCTTGGTAGTATGGGCTGGATGTGATCATGGTGTGCCGTAAAGGTAACGGTAGCAACCGTTACACATTACGGGGTCATAATGGCCGTAACAGCTGTTATGGAAAAAATAACCCATAACCACTGTTAACGGCCCATTACACCCCATGTAGAAGCCGTAACAACCTCGTTATGGTCTGTTACAGGGCATATAAAGGTTTTTCTGATTTTTTTTTTTTTCAGCGTTACGGGACAGATATAGGTTTTGTTGAGTTTTTCCTTTTCAATAAAAAAGAGAGACCGAAAAGGCCGTTACAGGGTACATAATGGCCGTTACAACCCCGTATCGTAAAGGTAACGGTGGTGGCCGTTACGGCCATTGTTACTGTTATAGAATACCTTGGACGAGATGCATAGTATAGATTGTTTGATTGGATTATCCACACGTCCTCCTAAAACAAAGAGCACTATAACTTATAATGCTCTGGTAGTACTGGACCCATTCTCTGCATATATCAAAGTGAATTTAGAAACTTCTTCCTTGGAAGATAATCAGCTAAATCATTAATATTCACTAGGTTTAGCAGACTTGCATTCTTTTTGTCCATGCAATAAGTCATGCTAAATGGGTCACTCACCATTATAAACCTTTCGGTTTGTTTTTTTTTTTCTTTTTTTTTTTGGAGAGAGAGTGATCCTACTTCCAATTTAATTTCACTTCTCCCATCACACAACTGTTATATTGGTCAACTCATATTACCTGAAGAGTGGCCATTGAAAATAAGTTTCAGCACACCCGGAAGTGTCCAATTTTGCTAATTGTTTCATAATGTTCAATTGTTGCTTGTTGCCTTCTTCAACCTTTCTCCTATTGGTGTTTCTCTGACAGCTGCGTTCTGGTAAAATGCTTACTCAGCATTGCTTTCTTATGAAAAGGAATACATTGTTGGTCACTTTAATTTCATATTTGTTTTTTTTTAAAAAAAAAAAAAAAAAAAAAAAAAACTGTTTTTGCTTTTAAACTAAGTCTGCCTTTGGCTTGCTTCATAGGTTAGATGCCCAAACATCTTCGTCTTTGTCTTAACCCTCTTTAAAGTTCAAATTATTTTTAATCTTTTGATGAGGTTCAGATTGGACGATGTGTCCATTGTACCAGTAGAAAACAAAAGCAGCACAATGCCCATAAGTGTCCAGCTATCATAGTAAACAGTGCTTGAAGATGCTATACACTTTCAGGCTGTATAAGAAATATGCCCAATAGAGTAATTCCTGATCAAGGGAGATATTGGACACTATCATTTTGCCTGTTCACTCTTCGTTCAATCTTAGAGAGAACAAATGTTGACCACTATTGAATTATATAGTTATCTAGTGTAGGTAATTGAAAACAAGGATATCAGAAAATCAGTATGGTGTCATGCCAGGGGGATCAACGGTTGAAGCTGTGTTTCTACTTGGACAATTGATAGAAAAGTACAGAGATATGAGAAAGAAACTATATATGATTTTTATAGATGAGCATTTGGAACACAACTTCAATCATAATGATTATAGAGGAGACACTTTAGTTAGAATTTTTGGACAACATATTCCTTAATGAGATGTGTTTGATTACCTTGCCATTTTATTTAAAAGGATGGAGAAATCAATGAGGATTTTCCAATAGAATTAAAGTTTAGTGGATGTAGTGGTGATGTGCCTCTTGGGAGTTGTGTGATTTCCATAAGGAAAAGTTTTATGAGACAGCTATTCGACCAGCTACGATATATATCAGGCAGAGGGTTTAATGTAGCACACGCAACGGGCACACACCTTGTTACAAGTGGGCCACATGTGCAAGATGTGGTGGGGCCTAATGTGTGTGATTTGGCAAAAACATGTGGGTGGAAAATTAAATATCCTTTCCCATCCCTCGGTGGGAAAATTATTGAGAATAAATGCTATCGCATTTCCTAATTATTGAGAATAAATGTTATCGCATTTCCTAAGCATGGATGGGAAAGGATTCATTGGAAAAAGATGAGTAGAGCCTGGGAGCTCAATTTATTAAGAAGCTAGTTGTTGACTTTGTGGGTTTTTAGGGTCATTTAGCTTTATTTTTGTGTGGTTTTGATGTAATCTTATGAAGTCCCAAGGCAAGAATAGTGTGATGTGAATGTGGTTTCAAGGGTAGTTCTATGTGAGGGCCAAGGGGAAAATGAATTCAATCATCCAATCCTCTCCCCTATAATAGATGTTTATCTATGCGGCAAAATGTTTCTTTTGTCGTAATTCTGGTGAAGGATGTGTGAGAAGACATGGAATGATAAAAAGCATAATAGGAGTAACACCAATAAGAGATAAAATGATGGAGAG
Organism: Magnolia officinalis; assembly: GCA_021015155.1. Taxonomy (NCBI): domain Eukaryota; kingdom Viridiplantae; phylum Streptophyta; class Magnoliopsida; order Magnoliales; family Magnoliaceae; genus Magnolia; species Magnolia officinalis. The sequence continues at coordinate 27,999 of JAJHSJ010000795.1, forward strand.
CAGATTGAGGTGGTTTGGTCATGAGCAACAAAGACCGGAGAGTGCTCTGTCAAGGAGGCAACATTGTACGTCCGGAAAAGAGGATGCAAGGAAGGCATGAAAGGACCTGACTGAGGTAGTGAGAAGGGATATGAAGGCCTATTCAAGAAATGAGGACATGGCTTTTAGATTGGATTGATTGGTGAAACAGAAATGGAATTGTAGAAGCTAAACCCCAATATTTGGGACAAGCCTATGATGATTGAACTACAGGCAATCCTTCCAAGGAAAAAAAAAAAAGAAAAAGAAAAAAAAAAAAAGGAATGAATTCATGATGTTTGTGTTGCTAGTTTTAAAGCTCGGTAGCACAACTCAAAACTCAGCCAAGTAAATCTCGCCGAGTCTATAGTAAAACTTGCACGTGAGACTAACTTGGTCTAGACTAGTTTAAAAGAGTAAGATGACAATGCACAAATACGAACCATCGACCTCAGCATATCTAACCGAGGCAGGTTCCACTAATGCTTTTCAAGAAATGCTTCAGTGCTCCTAGTTGCAATCGATTGATCTTAACTGTCCATATACAATGGGAAAAGGCTCGCCGCCACTGGTATGGATCACCATAACTTAACATTGCGTAAAGTGTCACTATCTATGACTTAATAGTGCTCTGAGAGCTGTGGAGCATTTCACAATGTTTTGGAAATATTTACTGCTATCCTGAATGCTATTTTTAAAATATATTGAGTCAAGTCAATTAAAAACTCTTGAGTCGACCCAACCCGACTGGATATCGAGTAGGGGTAACAAAGAAGTAGATGGGAAGAGAATGCAATTTGAAAAGATCCAGAATCTGTTGTCATTCCCACCATTTGCATTTGCTTGGAGCTCTCCAAGAAGCTTTTTTCAATCCCCTCTCCTCCATTGGAAGTAGGGTGAAATTCCGCCAGTCCTCAAGAACAAGCCTCAGATCATGAAGCTTTCTCTCGATCCCGACACAGCAATTCGCATGCATCGTACATACCTTATTGAGATCCGCACTCTTCTGGCAAAACCCACCAAAGTAGGCCGTGTCCAAGAACTTGATCTCTAATCCCATCTGGTATATGAATTGATGGTATTTGATGATGTTGAAAACATCTTGGTCGTGGCGGCCTGGGTATAGCTTTCTTTCCATGTACCAGTATTTGTAGAGTTGGATGGTGAAGCTGTTGGCTCGTACGTAATAAAATCCTCCATTGGCTCTGTTGTTCAAATCCGAGGAATTGCCTGAAAAGATATCACATGCGATCGTGATATCAGCGGTGCTGGTGAAGTGTGGTAGTGGGTTTCGAAACCACATTACGTCGGCATCCTGAACGAAGACAGACAAAGGTGGTGTCATGTATTAGTTATATGGGCAATGGGCAGACAGAAGCTACCACAGTTTCTTTTGAATGTCCCATCTCTTTCTAGTGCTTGAATTCCATCCCAGCAAATCGGGATCGGGTCCGGCTGGGAATGGGCCAAGCTAGCCTGTGGATTTGGTAGAGGCACGCCAATTGCATATTGGCCTAAACTTCAACCTTGAAAAATAATTGGAAGGCCTAATTACTAAGTGGGACTGCCTAGTCCTATTTGCATAGTCTCAACCTGGCCGATTTCCACTACTGCGCGGTCCCATTTGCCAAGCCTTTAATTTCATGATAATTAGAGCTGTATACGAACAGAGTTAGCTTGGTTAACTTGCTCGACTCGACTCTAAAAAGCACGATTCAACTCGGCTCAAAACTAGGTTCGAGTTGAGTCGAGCTGATTTTTTGAGCTCAAAAAAATTTCAAGCTGAGTCTGAGCTAGACCGAGCTCGACTCAACTTAGTTCGAATCGATTTGACTCAAATTAGGTCCGCTTAATATAAATATTTTGTAAATATTTAAGAAAGTTGTATATTATATATTATAATATATGTATATTAAAAACCCTATAACCTAAATTCGAACTCAGCTCGATCTTTATATATTTAAAGATTGAGCTCAAGATCAGTTCAAGCTGGCCTAAGTTGCTGACCGAGCCGAGCTGGCCAGTCAAGCTCAAGGACCGAGCTGAGCTGTGCGAAACTCGACTCGGTAGGGTTTGTGTACAACTCTTATTGATAATACATCATTTATGTGGTGGGCCTAAAAATGAAGGCCCATGGCTAAAGAAATCAGTCCTCAAGCGAGCCTGTGGGTGAGATTTTAGCAAGATTGATTGAGCGCATTGACTCGAATATGACCACACTCGTAAATTCCATACCGTGAAGACAAAGTGATAGCCTAATTCCAGTACGGATTGCAAGAATCCGATTCTGCGCCACATCATCTTCAGGTAGTCGGCGGTCATGAACCGTTTCTCCCCAGAGAAATCTACGCCATTGGTGGCGAGGGAGAAGCAGTGGGAGTGTATAGATTTGCACCGATCAAATGCCTTTTGATCCATTGCAATGATCACCAAATGTCTTAGAAGATCCGACGTCCCTTCGCCAATTCGGAAACTCTCTAGAAAGAGATCAAAGATCGAATTTGGGGCGGCCCACGCTTCATTTAGGGTGGTTAAGATGACTGTTCTGTCCATCCTTGCAGCTTTCCTCAACACCTTAGCCATCTCTGAATATTCAGGATCCTGTTTCACACACTAGTCAAGTAATGTGATTAATGACTAATCCAACCTGAAAAAAGAAGGGCTCGTTTGGATGCTCAATTGAATTGAATTACAAACTAAAATTAAGTGACCATGATAGAGCTGTCCACAGTAACCGGATTTGGGCCCTTGCACGGATTGTATCAAACCCAATATATCATGCCTGAATTTTCCGTTGATCAAGTGGGCCGCGCATCCACAAAATAAAAAAACCTTTAGAAATTGAAACCAATGGTCTAGATTTTCGATGTGCGAACGGCATATTTGTAAGTGGGCCATCCTGATCTATGGTGGATTGGGCTAAAATTTCTTGAGCCTATGCTCAAATTGATTGAGCTGTACATGGCAGGTACACAGGCCAAGCTGATAGGTCCAAGCCCGGTCTAAAGGTGGGCCACCTGGCCCATGTCACACCTACCAATTTGAAATGCATGGAATTGGAACAAATGGGCCACTACTCAAATAGAATGAATTGCAATCCAATTCAATTAATTATCCAAACACACCCAAAAAGACTTGAATTGCTAATATCAGGGGAGCAGTAAAAACATATTTAAGACAAAAATGCAAATAAAGAAAGAGAAGGATTTCTTACTCATGAAACCATTTTAGCAGATGTGGAAAGTTGGAAATGTACATTAACAGCCGAATTAGGTTTTTTTTTTTTTTCCCCTTCAAACAGCATATCTTTAAGTAATCCAGACCGTTCATCTGATGATCCTTTCATGGATGAGGTGTGATGTGAAAGCTTCCCTCTCCTAGCATGGTCACTGTACGGATGGTTTACGATTGTTTGAAGGAGCCGATCTCGTCCATCTCCAATAATAGCATGGTCCACCAGATGAATGTTCTGGACCACTGAAAAATGGGCCCCATATACAGAATGCACTCCCTGACAAAACCGCCAGCGTCGGTTTTAGCTCTAAAAAAGAGCATCCAAAAACGAGAAATGCTCACATCATACCTGTTGGACGAAAAGTTGCCGTCCACCCGGAAAATAACTTCCAAACTATCATGTGTGTGCAAAATCTACGCCGTCCAAATGGTTGGCCCCACGATGAGGGCCATCGTACATAATATTTAGCCTCATCCACTAACTAGGTAGGCCAAGCCATGGAAAATAATTTATAGCCGATAATAAATAACAAAATACAACTGTGCTCTTCCTGATGAGTAGGTAGGGCCGAATTTTAGGTGACGCAGTTCCTGTGGTGTGGTCAACCTATTGGACGGGTTGGATGTCTCACAAACATGATATGTTGGAAGTTCTTGGCTGGGTGGACCAAAACTTATCATTCAACCGGTTGGATGTAGGCATTTCTCTTTTGTTTTTTTTTTTTTTTAAAAAAACACACATCTAAACAAAATCACCCCACGGAAGTGAAAACCATCCTAGTCTTCATTTGAACCGACCAAACAATCCACAAATCAAAAGTAAAAAAATCTCTTTGAAAAAAGAACGAGGAAAAAAGTAGAGAAAAGATCCTTACAGATTGAGACTTGAAAATCCATGATTTCTCTATCCTTGCGAGTGGGTTGGTAGAGAAGTGGAAGATGAAAAGACCCACCAAAAGAAGAGCCAAAAACAGCAGATAGATTTGGAGTTTCAAGCTCTTCGAAAACGCCATTTTTGTAAAAAAGCATACAACAAGAAGAAGATGGACCTTTTTTCTCTCTTTCTTTGCATTTAACTGGCGTTTGGCCAGAAATAGCAATCTTTGCATGCTTTTCTGAATTTGCTGGAAACACGAGTTCAAACGCAGGGTATCGATATTTTGAAAATATCGAGATATTCTCGCAGCAATTCTACGAGGTTTTAATTTCTCGAAAATATTTTTATGAAATAAATACATATATTTTTAAATATATTTATGTTTAACCAAAATTTAAAATTATATATTAATCTAAGTGTCTGGTAAATATATAGTAAGCACCAATGCAGCAATGCAGATGCAATAACGTGTGAATCACAAAATCTTTATGATATGTGTTAAATACAAAGAAAATAACTCATTAATAAACAGGTCGGTCTTCGAGGAGTTATAATGCTTGAATAACCTTTGGACAAAGGATGAGGAGCCGTTATGAATATTGCAAAATATTGATTTTTAATCAAATATATTAAATAATAATATAAAATATATAAAAAGTTGTTTTGAAAAAGCACCGTTTTGTGGGTTTTTGAGAATAGTCCCACATGGAAAAGGGAAGAGAAAAATCTAAGGTTTAAATGATAATAGTGGAGTATTATAATATTTACCTACCTAGTCCGTGGACTATGGACTACGCACTGGAATACCCACGCTCGGGCACGGGCTCGGTCTCGATCTCGGGTTCGGTGCGAGGGCGTGGGCATGTGAGGTAGTGTGGCTGTAGAGGCGCTACTGACGCACTTTGCACTTCGCACGTGCGTCGCTCCCTTCGCGAGACGTGTGCGAGTCGCGGTGCGACTAGTGGTTAAGGCAGATGGTTGGCTGGACGAAAATCTAGAGGACTGAATGAGAGTCCCTCTGATTATATAGATGCTGAAAAATAGAGCTGTTACAGCAGATCTGTAACAGCTGTGCCATTAGTACAAGGTCCAGCTGTAACTGCTGCATGGCTAACCTAACAGCTAGAAAACGGCTAGCTGTTGTCTCACAACAGTCAGCATGCAGCAACTTAATGGACCATGCACAACAATAAAAAAACAGCCATAAAACAACTAGTTTTCTCCAACAGCTAGAAAACGGTCATGGGATTTATTTCCCTGGACCATAACCCCCAGCCACCATAGCCTATGAAAGGAGGACCTGGATGGGTTTCCAATCCATCTCAAAACCCACTCTAGCAGACCTATACGAACTGAGACAGCCTACTACTCCTCTCCTATACTCCAGTAGTTCCAGCAAGACAGTAAGGGTTAAACCCTTACTAGAAGAACAGACCAACGGTGTGGTCTAGAACAGTTCAACTGAACTAGTGGCTGAAGTACTGACCAGTGCAGTGGTCTTAATCCAAAGAAATTTTTTCTCTTTTCTTTTCTTTCTTTTGAGATTTTTCTCTATGTTGTAATACTGCCAGAAATTGTGTAATTGAGTTCCAATAGGTGGGCCTTCGTGTTTGTTGAACGCATAGTCACACCACGCTCGTCGTATCCTAGAAGCAATTTTCCTGTAACCTATCAGCTTATTCAATTCACTTGAGTAGGGGCAAATAACGCTTTAAGGACAACGTTTTTCAGACGTGCTTCAGCCTGTCCTTATTTCTGATAATCGTAATTTTTCGATTTCTATATTATACAGAAAATACATTAATCTGTATAATTTATAACAATGAATATATAGTCGTCAAGGTACATTCGGTAATGCTTAAAAGCAACCATCACTTTACAACTGTCAATGTATAATGTTGCTATGTAAGCAACAATTACTCCCACAACATCGTTAGAAAGTTTATAAATAATAAAATACAATGCAAAAGATTTTAAATAAAAAATCAAGAAAATTAACAATCAATCAATTAAACCAACTCAACTCCAATGCAATGCTACTTATTCAATCCCTGAGGGCACTTATCATTTCTACTGCTCGTTAGCATGAAACTCTTAATTTTTTGGAATAATTCAATCCATCCATATTTTACACCGAACTGACTTAGTCATAACCAGTAGCTATAATTCTCTTCTATTTGTACATGTGTGTCGAATTTAAAAGAAAACCATAGTTTTAAAAATTGTCTATCTACACTCTGACGCAGGGATGAACGTGATGAGGATAACTACTCCGAATCCACGGAGCTTCTCTGGACTCCTCACAGAGACTTCTCGAACTCACGAGAAAAGAAAGCAGAAAATAGAAATAAATTCTAAGAAATTCAAAATTGATTAATTGATAACTAAAAACGAGTTCACAACCCTTTAAATAGGGGTACCAAGCAATGAGAAAGAAATCAGAATCAAACTACAACTAGAACTCCTAGAATCCACGACTTACTATAAATAGTAAACTTACTATTTATAGACAGTTTGTTGTCTACTAGTGCGGAAGGTTTTTTGCCAAAAATAGTAAGTGTCCTATTTGGCTTCATCAAACCGTTCTCCTAATTATTTTAAGCTCTTTTCACGTTGGGCGCAACTCCTAAAGCCCGACGGATGAAGAGTTATAACCAAACTAAAACTTACTATTTATAGTAAAAACGAAATTAAAGCAGGAAAACGACCATCGATCCAGGGGTTTTTTGCAATTCTGGGCATCGCAACCTGGTGTAGAGGGGTTGGTTGGCTAAAGTAGCCCGTTCTACCCCAAAATCATATATTTTACATCGGCTAACTCATCCCGGATTGCGAGATACGCCCGATCTAAGGTCCGACGGTCCGGATCACTTTTGTCGTCGATCGGGCCTTTTCTGATCCATCTTGGCCATGAAACTGTCCGCGACCCGCTCTACATCAGTCTCCTCCACTTCAAAAGAACTCGTCCTCGAGTTCTCATCTTGCGCCGGTTCATGATACTCGGTCAGGTCCGCGACGTTGAAAGTCCGTGAAATCGCCATGTCATCTGCAAGATCAACAACATAAGCGTTGTCATTGATCTTTCGAATGATTGGGACGGGTCCAATCTTCTTATTTTTCAACTTGTTGTACGTCCCGGTCGGAAATCTCTCTTTGCGCAGATGGACCATAACGCGGTCGCCCACCTCGAACACTTTTTGTCGCCGGTGCTTGTCAGCTTGTTCCTTGTACTTCTCGTTCGAGGCATGTAACTTGGTCTGCACTTCCGCATGGATGTCCATAATCTTGTCTGCCATATGTTCTGCTGCAATGCTCGTGCCTGGGTGCTTGGTCAGAGGGACCAAGTCAAGCATGTGACGAGGCACTCGTCCATAAATAATCTGGAACGGTGATTTTTCTGTCGAGCGGTTCACCATGTTGTTGAATGCAAACTCTGTTTGAGACAAGGCTAAATCCCACTGCTTCAGTTTTTCTCCTAAAATACAGCGAAGGAGGTTTCCAACGTGCGATTCACAACTTCGGTCTGCCCATCAGTCTGCGAGTGGTAAGCACTGCTGAATTGAAGTCGTGTATCGAATTGAGTCCACAAAGTCCGCCAAAAGTGGCTAATGAACTTCATGTCACGATCAGAAGTAATGGTCTTGGGGACCCCGTGTAGCCGTACGACCTCTCTGAAGAATAGATTCGTCACGTGTGTTGCATCGAGGGTCTTCTTGCATGGGATAAAGTGTGCCATCTTGGAGAAACGATCTACCACCACGAACACCGAATCCATACCGCGTTGTGTTCTTGGGAGACCAAGTACGAAGTCCATTGATAAATCCTCCAAAGGACCGTCAGGCACAGGTAACGGGGTGTAGAGACTCGTATTCTGAGATTGCCCCTTGGAGGTCTGACAAACATGACAGCATTGTACGACCTTTTCCACTTCACGTACTAATTGCGGCTAGTAATACCGCTCTTCCACAAGAGCTCGCGTCTTGTCTCGCCCAAGGTGTCACTAGGGTAACCTTCTTGACACTTCATCCAAGAATCTTTAAAGTCCTCATCCTCGGCATACAGCTCATTGAGACAGTCGAAGCCGACCACCTCGTTACTCATCGTAACAAGTAGTGATGCACGACGACTAAGTGCATCAGCCACCTTGTTCTGTTGCCCTGACTTGTGCTTCAGAACGAACGTGAATTCCTGTAAAAACGCAACCCATCTAGCATGCACACGATTTACGTTAGTCTGACTATTAATAAATTTTAATGCTTGATGGTCAGTGTACAGAACAAACTCTCTTTGAATCAGATAATGCCGCCAATGTCACAGCGCCTGAACAACTACATACAACTCAAGCTCATAAGTCGACCATTTCTTTCGGGCTTCGCTGAGCTTCTCGCTGTAGAAAGCTACCGGCCTGCCTTCCTGTGATAATACTCCCCCAATTCCGACGTATGAGGCGTCACACTCAACCTCAAACAATTTATCGAAATTAGGAAGTATCAAGACTGGTGTTGTAGACAAACGATGCTTGATCTCATAAAAGCTCTTTTCAGCTTTATCGGTCCACTGGAACAGTCCTTTTTTCATGCAATCTGTTATAGGCGCGACTATGGTGCTGAAATCTCGCACAAATTAACGATAGAAAGTTGCAAACTCGTGAAAACTCCTCACCTCATGAATGTTTATCGGGATCGGTCATTCCCTAATAGCTCGCACCTTTTCATCGTCCACACGAATGCCTGTGGACGTTACAACAAATCCTAGAAACAACAGGTTGTCAGTTAGAAAACTACACTTCTTCAAGTTGAGGTACAACTTGTTAATTTATAGGACCTGCAGCACCTGCCTGAGATGTTTCCTGTGCTCCGCCTCATCCTAACTATATATCAATATGTCATCAAAATATACTACCACAAATTGGTCAGTGAACGGTTTTAGAACTTGATTCATCAAACGCATAAAAGTACTTGGTGCGTTCGATAGGCCGAAGGGCATGACCAGCCACTCATACAACCCTTCATTTGTCTTAAATGCCGTTTTCCACTCATCACCAGATCGGATACGAATCTGATGGTACCTGCTCCTTAGATCTAGTTTAGAGAACACCTTGGCCCCTTCTAGCATATTGAGCATGTCGTCTAACCATGGTATTGGAAACCGATATTTGATGGTAATTTTGTTGATTACCCGGTTGTCGACACATATGCGCCAGTTTTCATTTTTTTTTGCATTAATAATGCTGGTACGGCACATGGGCTCATGCTCTCTCTCAAGAGACCCTTACAGATCAATTCCTCCACTTGTCCCTGAAGTATCTCACACTCCTTCGGACTCATCCGATAATGAGGGCGGTTAGGCAAGCTAGCCCCAGAGACGAGGTCAATGTGATGTTGGATGTCCCTCATGGGGGGCAATCCATCAGGTAAATCTTCAGGCCAGACTTCTTTGAATTCGTTATAGCAACAGTCTTAAACTTGGACGGATGTTTGAGGGTTCCTCTTCCTCGCCCTTCACCACTACGGCGTATACGTCGCCGGTTTCCTTGGATTCTTCCATGAAATTTCGAATGGTCAAAAGAGAACTCCCCTCCACTTTAGAAGCTTCGGGGTGGTTCTCTGGTGCTAAGGGGCAATGATTATTTTTCGACTATCCTTGACGAATACGTAAACATTGTCTCGCCCCCGATGGGTCGCATCGTCGTCCGACTGTCAGGGTCGACCGAGTAACATGTGGCAAGCTTCCATGTCGACCACGTCACAAAGTATCTGATCCTTATAATTTTTACCAATTGAAAATGAGATAGTGCATTGTTCAGTTACCTTGGTCTCATTCACCTTTTTTATCCAGCCAATTGAGTACGGGGAATGATGTTTCGTCGTTGGTAGCCGCAACTTGTCCACTATCACTCTTGAGACGATGTTTTCACTACTACCACTGTCTATGATTACATCACAGACCTTTCCGTTGATAGTGCACCGAGTACGAAATATATTGTGTCGCTGTGGATGTAATTCCTTTCGTGGGGTGTACAGTAATCGCCTCACAACTAGAAATTCGCCACGATCCTCGTCCGTCACTTCATCGCCACCTGCTATTTCTTCAGTGGTTTGTTCACGTTCATCATAGCCATGGTCTTCTTCTACGGCCTCATCTTCAGTGCTCCCTTCATTTATAGTCAAGTGTGCTGCGGGACGTTGAGGACAGGTGTTTGATAAGTGGCCTGGTTGGCCACAGCGGTAATAATTGTTAGACCTTGGCCGAGCATAAGAATTTGGAATCCTACTCGGGCCCGTTGTCGTGGGTGCTGCGCGTTGAGGCCTGGATGAGCCGCTCCCCGTATCACGGCTTGCGGTTGTAGGAGATTGAGGACGTTCTCCTACTAGATCTTTTCCTCGTGCCAGCATTGGATCCTGCGTGGGGCCCGCCATGGGGGGTCGAGTTGAAGGATAGGGACGAGCAGGAACTCTTGCAAGTTGTGTTTCTGCCCTACCCACCAATTGAATTGCTTCATCCACGGTCCCAACTGGGTACATCTGAACTTGGTCCTGAATTGTCGGTCGCAACCCACCTATAAATCGTACCACCTTCTGTGACTCAGATTCTGACAGATCGTTTTGTGTAGCTAACCGCTAGAATTCTTCGGTGTAATCTGTGACGGTTTGATTTCCTTGTCGGCAATTTTGGTATTGCTGGAATAATATCTGCTCATAATCACTGGGGAGAAATCGTGATCGAAGAAGACGTCTCATCCGTGGCCATGATGAGATGGGCGCCTTGTTCTGGTGGGCTCGTGAGAGTTGTAATTGTTCCCACCATGCAGAAGCACCAGATTTTAACTTAAACGCTACCAATTTTACCCTTTTATGATCTGGCACGTCCATATAATCAAAATATCTCTCTACTTCGGCTAGCCAATCGAAGAAATCTTCTATACGTAATAAACCATTAAAACTAGGAAGTTCAGCCTTACCTCAATAGTCTCTTTCAGCACGATCTAGGTGATCGCCTCCATGGATCGGTCGTCGGACAAAACCCTCATTAAGGTCCTCGTCGCTAGAACTTGAATCATCTGGTGTAGCCCTACGGTTTGCCACTGGTAGTGCTCTATGAAAATCGGGGTTGTGTCGTATAGCAACCACGGGTGGTGGAGCAACCATAGGTGGTGGAGCACCGCCTAGGGCTCGGTGCGGAAGTAGCGCATCCGCAAGACGGTCGAGAGTTGCCTGCAGCCCTTGCATGGTCAACTAACTCTCCCGGTGAAAAGCTTCCATTCTTTCCGAAAGATAACGAATCCCTGGATCACCGTCCACATAATTTTGATTCATACCTTCATTATTTGTCATCGGCCCGAGGGGAAACCTCGCTTTGATACCAATTGATGCAGGGATGAACGTGATGAGGATAACTACTCTGAATCTACGGAGCTTCTCTGGACTCCTCACAAAGACTTCTCGAACTCACGAGGAAAGAAAGCAGAAAATAGAAATAAATTCTAAGAAATTCAAAATTGATTAATTGATAACTAAAAACGAGTTCACAACCCTTTAAATAGGGGTACCAAGCAATGGGAAAGAAATCAAAATCAAACTACAACTAGAACTCCTAGAATCCACGACTTACTATAAATAGTAAACTTACTATTTATAGACGGTCGTGATGTCTACTAGTGCGGAAGGTTTTCGGCCAAAAATAGTAAGTGTCCTATTTGGCTTCACCAAACCGTTCTCCTAGTTATTCTAAGCTCTTTTCACGTTGGGCGCAACTCCTAAAGCCCGACGGATGAAGAGTTATAACCAAACTAAAACTTACTATTTATAGTAAAAACGAAATTAAAGCAGGGAAACGACCATCGATCCAGGGGTTTTTCGCAATTCCGGGCATCGCAACCCGGCATAGCAGGGTTGGTTGACTAAAGTAGCTCGTTCTACCCCAAAATCATATATTTTACGTCGGCTAACTCATCCCAGATTGCGAGATACGCCTGATCTAAGGTCCGATGGTCCGGATCACTTTTGTCGTCGACCGGGCCTTTTCTGATCCATCTTGGCCATGAAACTATCCGCAACCCGCTCTACATCACACTCGTATATTGTGTCAACAATAGCTTGTAATTTCGGCATCGTCCATTCCTCGATAATTAGCATGCCGCTCGATTAAGCATAATGTGGCTTTTAGCTAAGACGGTAATCCCATTTTAGTAATCGGTTTCACTTTTTTGTCTCCATCTTTTGTTGAATCAAACACTTGGTTTACCTTAGAAAGTTATCGATTGTCAAGGTAAAAAATAAAATAAAATAAAATAAGAAATCTTTGGAAGAAAAGCCCCAACCTCCCTAAATTGCTAGATAAGTGCACTCAAACGGCAATAAGAATAAACGGTCCATCCACCATTCTATCTCAACGCCAAGGGTCAATGATGCTTAATTTAAATTGGACCACAAATCAATTTTAACAAGCCCACAAATTAAACAAGTGTACCACATAATTGAATTCCAAACCATCACTAGTATAAATATTTCTCCTATTTTCTTTTCAGCGTGATTTTCATAACATTTTCGCCCAAAAACATCAAAATATGAAAATCAGAGAAAATCCAATGCCGAGATATTGCCGATAACAACATTTCTCACTATGGTTTCGAGGAAGGGATATTCCACCCGAGTTGCAAGTGATTTGCAACCTTACACAACACCTGTTATAGGTGGCGATCGAGTAAATCACACAAGTTCTGTTGGTCCACTGTATAAGTAGAATCTACATTATCCAACCATCATTTGTACTGCACGTACAGAAGATAAACCTGACCAAAAACTCATATGGGCCATACCAATGGGAACAATGTAAGATTACTACCAAAACCGCTTGCACATGGTTTGGCCAACCTGAGTTTTTTTATAAGCTATATTTTTGTATCATCTGTTCATCCTAATGAGTGACACCTGATTAACGGTTTTGATGAGAGATACAAAGCATGGTGCCCCATACACAAATCTATGGTCAGCATCCTATCCCCATTTTTCGCTTGTGGTGTAGCCCATCTGAGTTTTGGATCTATCTGATTTTTGTCCCTGAGGCCTAAAGTCAGAGTTAGAAGCTGACAGACGGAGATGATTTTACATATACGACATGGTGGGCCCCACATACTTGTGTGTTGTAGAGCATTCTAATCCAGTTCCAAGTGGTGTTGCTGCAGGAACATGGATTAGCTCCGACCACGGCTCCTGCCAGGTGGGTGCGACCCTGAGTACCGTGTGGCTCACCTTGATGCATCCGTTGTACATCCACGCTGTCCATCTGTTTTTCCAGTTTATTTTAAGTTCATGGTCCCAAAATGAAGATGATACAAATCTCCTGTGGACCACATCACAGGAAACAGTGGTCGTTGAATACCCACCGTTAAAAACTTCCTAAGGTCCACGTAATGGGATGCGGCTTCCGTGGATCCGGTGGTTACCAAAATCAAACCTCTTCTCTCTAATGTCAATTTTCTAATAGCCATTGGTTCTTTACAATATTGTCCATCCAATATGGAACTTGATGAATGGTCTGGATCAATGAAAGGTGGCCCGCACTTGTATTGGCACTGGCCCTAGCAAAAATCTTGCAAGGCTGGGAAGAGCATCTATATTATTAAAGTCTGGGTGCTATTTTTGCCAACTTGTGGATAGATGACAACCATATACTCCGTATATGTGGCATACACGCAGACTGATCTGGGCCGTTCGTACAGTGGTCCCTTCATGGATGGAGCAATCTGAAGATCATACGAAGCAGAAGATCCAAACTGTCCGATTTTACCAGTTGAATTCGGATCGTCAAATGGACGGTCAGAACACCTATTCAGTGAGATTTTCATCCTGGGGCGCATATTGTCCTCGAGTGTTCTTCAGGCCATGGTGCGGCGATTCAGATTAATTTCAGATATCCTGACACTGAGAAATCACAAGGTCCTGATGCATCAGATAGTAAACAGTGTCCTGAGGCATCATTTTGGTACAAGTGGGGCATCTGTTTAGGTGATCAGGACAGTCCATCGGATCAACGGTTATGATCACCTAACCATGGGCCCATATTGCGCAAACCACTCTATGATTTCTCCTTTTTAAGAGGCCCCGCTATGGATGGACAAAAGCCAAAAATATCACAACTAGGAGATCCCGGCCATTCAAATATCCCCCGTGATGGGGCCCATCTCACACTCACATAAACTGAAATTATAATAAATAAACAAAATCATAACCTCACATGTTCTCAAAAAAGTTACTGTAGCATCAGACAATAGGAAATTACAAGAGTCAAGTGAACTGCAGGAGTTGGACCCACATCACCATTCAATTAATTTAGAGTTCTTAATGTTTAGGTCTTGACTTGGCTTGAGTGGATTAGATGATGCGTGTGTACCACGTGTAATATACAGCACAAAGCGTTGCTAATTACTAATTTACACACGTATGCGAGAGGCCAGGCAAGCGTGCCTATGTGGAACACATGTCCTTTATCAAATCTACCCAACAGGTGGGATCCACTGTCTAGATTTTCTAACCTAAAATTTAGTTGAGGTCACACCTCAAGTGGACCACAGCATATATAAAAAATCGACGGCTAAAATTTACTTTGCACATGCTGGCCTACTTGAAGAATGAAACTGCCTTTTATTTCATAGGTAGAAGGTGGTGGCTTTATTTCCAACAGATGGAAAAACTCTGATACTGCACACATGTTCCACATTAATACATGTGCCATTGTGGGGATTAGACAGGACTCAACTCGTTCGTAGAACTAAAACGTGCACTGTTTCTGAGAATATAAAAACTTTGATGCTCTGGAAGAATGTGATAGATGATACGCAGTGTCTTAAACATTACTTAAAATTTTCATATGTGGCATAGACGCAAAGGAACTAAACTGCAAAATCGTGGGTTCCAGTTTAGAAGCGTCATGAATCAAAATTTTGGCTTATCTTATAATTATCTGACCATGAGATTGGTTGATATTTATTGGACAGTTACAAAATGAAAAATATCCAATGGTCCTCTTTCAACAAACGTCCACTAATCAGTGGCTAGAATCTGTCAAAAAATATTTTGAGACTTTGACTAATATAAAGTGGGCTTTATAATTTTAATCAGTTTACTTTGAGCTAATGTATGCCACGTGTAGAAGCTATCACTGATTTCTTATCGAGCACAATTCACTATCGGAGCTGCTTTTCCTGATGTGATGGAAACGACTTAACGTGCATGAAATCCACCCGTCTATTCAAATGCTCATGCCAGCCACGCAATAAGATTATACCTTAAACCTCTGCATTCAGTGTATGGATGGCTTTCCTTAAGTTTTAAAATATCATAGACTTTAGGTAGTTCTTTCTTCCTGATTAGGCATGTTATGGATTTATAAGATGGTACATGAACACCATAGTACGTCCTACAAAAAAAACAATGATGGATGTCCTATCCCAACTTTTTCTTATGGTGTGGTCCACCTAAGTGTTGGATCATCATGAATTTCGGATTTCATAGTGAACATGTGGTAATATACCTGATGTACAGATGGATCTCATGAAAGTTAAACTCATGGGGTTCTCAGCGGTAACCTAGTAGGAGTAAATGAGGAATTTGATGAGGCTCTCTCCAGGGCTGTCAACCGGCTGGGCCTTGCGTCAGTTGTCTCAGCCCGGATTTTGAAATATTTCAGGTTGGGCCTATTTAAAATTTAAATTTTGACAAGCCCAAGCTTAACCCATTAACAGCCTCGTCCCTTCAATAGGAATGGAAATGTCTACCATCCAAATATTCTTGGAGCTGACCATGATATTTATATGCCATCCAAACCATTCACTATTACCACTCAAATACAAATATCATCCTAATACAAAACTTCTTATCACCCCCAGCCATTTAATCCTCACTGTTTTGTGTGTTATGCCCTGCATGAGTTTTAGATCTGCTTTAATTCCTAAATTCCCATCCTCCTGCAAATTAAAATAGATGGACCAAGTAGATTTGTCACCAACATCTTTGATAGCCCTACATAACCCTGGGCATAGGAATATCTTTGTGCTCCGTGCCCGGGTTATAGCAGGTAATCTACTTCCGCATGAAGCATGCTTGCTATTACCTGGGTGGAACTTTCTTGATATCCAACCAGTTCATCAACTACACTGCGACATTTGCCAATGTGAACCCAATATAATTTGGTCCTGTGACTTGGACAATGCCGTCACAGTGTCACATGCAACAAGGTGCCATTTAATCTCTATAACTCTAGCATGTGGTGGTCCTTGTAACGTTGTCATAGTAAACGTAGTCATTACAAGTTGCATGATTCAGATAATGTCGCCCGCTACAATGTCACATGCATGCATCAAATGCAGGCCCCACGAGGATTTATATATAAAAAAGGCATCATCATCATTTCAAACAGAAATCTTTGCTTTTCTCTCAGCCCCATGTCTGATAAGAATGTATGGTACCTTTTTGTTAGGACACATCAAGGGTTACAGCACGCAGCACCTTTTGGTTAGACCATAACAGGAGGTTACAACGGGACCTTTTAACCATGAGCTACGGTCCCACTATTTTCAATTGCTCCATATGTATCATTTGTGTCAACGTGTCATTTCTCACAACGGCTTCTCTATGAATGCATCTCTTATACCACACATACCATACCATACTATAGCCTTAATCACTTCACATGTGCTGCATATATAACCACAACTCAACTTCAAGGGTCCTACATATCCTGTATGTGTTACATTTGCAACTGTTCATTTATATGCTAATCTAACACATGTCAATAATTATTAAGATTTTTTCTTTCAATAAAACTTTTATTTTGTTAAATACTAAATTTAAAAATATGTCTAAATCTTTAACGAAAATCTTATGAAAAATAAATAAGAAAGACTATATTTTCTTTTATATGGTTTCCTATAAATAAAAACTTCTGGAAAATATATTACTTTCTTTTTCACGCTTTTTAAAAACCCAAACAGGCCTCAAGAGAGATCTCTTCTTATAATGGTTTGAAGAATCCGAGACTCGAAACACCTAGTACGGTCGGCGAGTTGGGCCGGTGAGCCCAATCTCACCGAGTTTGAGTTAACTCGGACGTGTTATATAGGCATGGGGATGATTTAGATGATCCTTGGCTCGTGAACACACTAAATACCTTCAGGTTTTCAATACAAGTGGGTTCAATGTCTCAGAGATCCCCAACCACAACCACACCGACATTGGGCGATGGATACTTGCTCTCAATTGATGAACTGTTCGTAGAAAGTAAGAGAATAAATAAAGCAACGGTCCATATTCAAAGAAAACGAATTCCGATCTGAGAAATAGTTATGGACTAGAGGGCTAACATTCCAGCTGTTCGGATAACTGTACCATGGGCCCCACCTCTACGAATTGAAAAGCAGAGGACGGTGCTCACGTCCTGGGTATTCAGACTCCTTTTTTTTTGGGCCATACCTAAATGGGCCACCATAAAAAGTTTTTAAAAAATGGCCGAGACGGTCAGTGGTTCACGTTCAACGGCAGAAGTCTGCTGATTGGATGGTGAGGATCGTCCGATCGTTGTGATTTCTTGGTAGAGCCACACCAATGAATAGTCCGTATCTTGCAAAAGTGTTCCAAATTTGGAGCACAGCTGGCGATGATCCCCTCCACATTTCTATTTTGGATTTTGATACATCAACGATGGGGTCCACCTGATGGACCGTCCATATAACCTTACCAAGTAGCCACATCAGCTCAACAATGTGTGGGCAAGGCTCGACCAGAAATTTCCATAGGCAGAAATGATTTGTTGCTTGCTAAAACAGACACGTAGCTTTCCGTTTAAGATGTAAATTTCAGATAGCCCAGGAACGGTCCAAAAATATTGCCATCAAGTGGGCCCATCTTACCTAGCGCACAACAACATCCCGTGTATCACACGTTGGCATTTTGCTAGAATTGCTCTCGAGTATGGCTCCTAGGCCAAGTTGCTTCCCATCTGTAGCATCACCTCCGTACGAGTGACAATCGTCTTGTGTGCTCGGAACCATTGATATGGTGTGGGCCAGACCCAGATGTAATTGATCTATCTTTGCCATTTGATTCTTGTGAATTATGACTCAGATGCACCATCTTCAAGCACTAGTGATAACTGATAAATGCCTCACACGTGCCAACATAACACGTTTACATGTGGTCCGGAACGTATCTTAGGTGGTCACGCAGTGCATCTTAAAATTGAGGCCGGCCTACGCATCAGATCAACGCTGAATGTTGATATTGGTTCTCTCTTTTCTTCCCAACCGTCCATTTCTTAGTACATGCAGACTAAGTGATAAATGGAGGGTTCAGATTTTTGGAATAGGGAACATTCACAGTAGGGACCACCCTTTGAACGCCCCGGATCTTGTACATACGTCTAGCACGTGCGAGGCATTTGTTATAGGCGCTTGAAGATAGTGCGTTAGACATTAGCATTCCTTGTGTTGATGTGTGATGGCTTCGATAGCTCCATAGTCCTGTGAACGAAGTGGCCCACAGAAACCAATGGTTTCAATCGCCCATAGATTATTCCGAGTATGTGCTGCGGAGAATCTTGAGATGCTACAGATGGCGAGTAAACATCTACAGAAAACAACTGGAACTCAACGATCAGCCTCTACATTATTGGGTGTTAGATGAACGACAGGTCATGCGTCTCACATCAGTGGGCCCCACACCGATACAATGAATGGTTGAAGTTTGCTCCCATTTTATTGAACTTTCACATACACCGCTTTTCTTTTTTTCCGCCAACGTGTCACCCGCTGGAACATCTGAACCGTGGACAAGGTAGGATGCATCATGACCATCACATGGGGCGAAAATAGGATAATTAAAGGTGGGCCACACGCGCAGATGGATTCAGACCATCGGCTGTCTATTGGCTTTGACGGTGGAGGATGCCTGATGAGATGGTCATTATGGATTTCATCCCAGGTGGCTTTGTGATACGGTCGACCATTTTAACGTCTGGGATGTTTAAAGGATGAATGGTTGGTAGGGAAGCAAGTGAAGGGTGTGTATGAAAATTGAAAGCACGACATTGTATGTGAACATTTCTTTAAAAAAATCTTCTGTAGCTGTGGATGTGGGGCGATTTGCAAACAGATTGCGAATCAAAAAAGAGTGAAAGAGGATAAAAACAAAACATATGGCTAAGCTATAGGCCAAGGATAAATTATAATAGAAATTCGTAACACGTCTGGTCTGATCACCTGATGGGCACCACCATAGGTGGGCCACCGCACGAAAATTGCACCGATTTGTCAAATTCAGCCAGACCGATCTGTGGACTTTCGGTTATTGAATGTCGGAACCTTTCCATATCAAATGAGTACGTGCCAGCTGCCTATCGCAACACCACACCCATTTATGGTGGTCCCTCCCACCAGATAGTCTCGATCGGCTAACCATGGGCACTTTTAATGGTGCCGAATTTCGCTACGACTCCAGACCCAGCGATGTGGGTGCGGCCTGACCGTGGGGCCCACCTATATGTATTTATTGTATATCCATGCCGCCCATACCTTTTTACCATTAATCATTTTGGGCATAATTCTAAAAACGAAGCAGATATAAATTTCAGGTGGACCACACCTCAGGAAACGGTGCTTATTGATAATTAAAAACCCTTTGTGGGCCACGAAAGTTTTGGATGAATCCGATATTTGTTTTTTTCCTTTCATACAGGTCTGGGTGACTTTATCAACAGGTTGGATGTTCAACAAACATTATAGTAGACCCTAGATAATTTTTTAATAGTGAGATTTCAACAGTCATTGTTTCATTTTTGGGCTCCTGGCCTAAATTGATCTGGAAAATTGGATGGACGGCGTGGATATACAATACATATATCGAGATGGGGCCAATGTCAGGGCCGCACCCACAGGGCTGGTTCCGGGTGCAGCAAGTCGCGCTCCTTTTAATGAGGGATCTGATGATGGTCTATTAAAAATGGACGGCAGAAATCCCACAGTAAAATAGTCTCGGATAATCAAGGACCCGAATCCTTCACTACACGTGTTATAATATCTGAGCCAGCATGTTTGTGTGTCACGTCTACTCGATCACGTGGTGCACCTCTTGATTTTAGGAGTCGTGTGGGAGCAACGACCTTGAAACTTGGACTTTAGCTCGTGTTAATAGCGTGGAACTTTAAAAATTATGGGAGTTTGGATTTTGACTATGAAGATTTTCGGGAATTATTTTATGTGTACTCATACGATAGTGAATGTGATGAGATAAATAATCCAGAATATTTTTCTTGTTCAATATATGTGTAAAATGTAACGCAATCATTATACTTAACTTAGTATACGAGAGTTTTACTTAAACATAAGGGGTTTTAATTTTTAAATGCCTTACAAAAGTAAACACGTAAATGAAACAAAATATTATATTTTTTTTAAATGATTGTCAATTTTTATATGATATTATTTACATAAATTTAATTTATAGTAATTTTTTGTTATACCATAATATAAATGTTAGTGAAAATATTCAATACTGTGAATGGATATACTTATTTTAAAGGGTCATTTTGCATTCCTAATAACCTATGATTATTAATGGATGGGAAAAGAAATCTTAGATTTTAAAACACGGTTACACTAGATGACATTGAAAATCTTTCATTTTCAATCCACAATTAGATTTGAGTCCAAAATTTTAACCCTTTTCTAAACCTAGAAAGATAAATTTTAGCCCTTTTCGAAACCTAGAAAAATTCTAAAATATTTAATCTAATCGAATCATTGTAATTATTATCTTCTCATCTTTTTAAGATATTCAAACTTATTTTCACCGTTAGATATTTTTACTCACATTAACACCATAATGATTTTAGCCATTCCGCCTAAATTAAGAAGACCAATTCCTATGTTACTTGATTGAAATTTGATAAAACCACCCCTACACCCCTCAATAACCCTAAGCTCCAAATTCCTAAATTTATAACCCAAAATCAGAATCAATAATCAACTTAGTAAAAAAATCCATGCCCTTATATCACCCCAGTAAAAATGCACCCATACACCTTAAGGGCCTATTTGATTTTGAGGGAAGAGGGAAATACCCTTGAATAAGCTCATTATTACCTTTTCCCCAATTTTAAATTTCAAACTCATTTCCATCTTAAAAATTGGTCCGAGAAAGGTGACTTACATTTGTGGACCCCACTATGACGTGCATGACATATCCACACCGTCCATTTGTTTTATCATAAGATTTCAGGGCCTAAGTCCAAAATTGAGACAAATGCAATGCTCAAGTAGCCCATATCGAAGAAAACAATGGTCTTAAACGTCCACCGTTAAAAGTTATTTTATTTATTAGGCTCATATTAATGTTTATTTGTCATTTAACCTGTTCATGAGGTCATAAAAACATTGATAAGAGGGTAAACACAAATATCAGCTTCAGCCAAAACTTCTAAGGGCCACATGAATTTTTATACGGGAAGCATTCAATTTCCACTGTTTCGACTGGTGTGGTCCACTAGAGCTTTGGATCTGCCTCATTTTTTAGTTCATAGCTTAAATGAGACTGACGTATAGGATGAATGGTGTTGATACATCATGCTAAATCACAATGGGCCCTATATTTATTTGGCAGCTAGCCTCGATTTTAACGCCAACATGCTGCGTAGTTAATGCAGGCGCAAGAAACGATGGGTAATTCCCTGGTAAGTAATTATTACTTATTTACTAGGTAATTCTCAATTCCTTTGAAAATCAAACTGGCCCTAAGAAACGTTGGACACTTCATGAAAAAATAAAGAATAGAACCTACGCACCACTCGGAGGTAATGAATGAACCTAATCACGAGATCATATACCGTGTAAACTTGGGATTAGTTAGGAATCAATCCCCAGAAGAAATGAAAAGGCTCCATAACACAGCTAGGCACAAGACAATGAAGGAAGCAGCAATGAAAGAATAATAAGTGTCCATCATCAACTTACTACGTGGCAATGTACATTTTTATAAATCTAGACCTTTAACAATCATTTAAAGGGAAGGAGGTAGGAGAAATGATAAAAGGACATGGAGTAACAGGTCATGGAGGTTCCCTCTTATTTGAGGACGCTCCAAGAGTACCACACCAATGTCAAGGCCTTGCCTAATTCAAAAGATCAACTCTTGAAATTTTAACTCATCAAAGGAAATCAATTGAATTAGGAATAGGGTTAGAATCAAGGACATCTAGTCATTTTTTAAAAAAATAAAAAATATTGTGTCCAAATTTTATTTTTCTTTCTTATATCTCAATTAAGTTTAGAACACATTCCATTCCACACATTCTTAAACATATCATTATCATTCTTCTCACTCTTACTTTCTCTATTTTATTTGTCATTTTTTTTCATGCTTGCTTGTCTAGAGTTGCTTGATCCTTTAAAGTTAGGTTATGATTTCTTTTATTTTCGACTATCCAATCTTCTTAAATGACTACACAAAGCATGACTAAATGTATAACGCTACTACATAATTAAATTCTCTTAAAGGTCATACATATTGTAGATAGTTTAATACCGCACGTCATGTGGGGAGAAGAGGATGCCTAACCAATTCATCTTCTAACATTAAGATCTTTACCCGAATTTTATGATCATAGGCCAATCATCAAAGCCATTTAAACTAAGAGATTTCATAATCTCTCAACCTTAAGGCAATTTCACATACTAGCATATCATAAATTCAACTAAGCTGCCTTAACTAGTGATGACTCCCAAGTTCCCAAACGTACCTTTTCTCAACTGCCTCTAAAAGAATTGCACATTTAAAAAATAAAAATAAAAAATGAACAGCTTAGCTAGATCAAGTCATAAGCCCTCACTATCTCCAAAAGTGGTGTGAGTGCAAGTATCCTTACTCTCTCCTCACGGTACTGCGTTGGGAAGGGGTCGACCCGGGAGCAACATTCACAATAATAAGATATTATAAAATAAAATACATGCAATCATTATAAAAGCCACTGGTTGGAAAAAAATAACCACCACAAAAAAGAATGAGATTGTGTTTCATATATGAAATTAGAGCACCACTTTTTGCACCTTTTAAAGCCGTAAGTTTCTCACAGTAAAATGTTTACCTTACTTATTGCGCACATATATCATAATAAGATATTTGAGATCATTTATTTCCTCACATTCAGTATATATATAATAATTTAAAATTTTTCATATTTAAAATCTAAACTCCAAAATGCAATTTTTAAAATTTGAGATTTTAAAAGCTATGCCGTCGAACACCACTGAAAATCCAAGATTTGAAATATGGGCTTCAAGTCCATGGTATGGTTAGAAATATGAGGCATTAAATAGGCGAAGACAAGAGAAGAAATTAATCATGACAACCCAAGAATATTGAAACCTCTCTTTTCAACCTACCGTTTGTTGGTTCCAAAATCTTGAATATGAGATATGGTTGGAATCGTAATCCACCATTTTCAAGGTTGCCTAACAAGACCTCTTTTAAAATTTTATATTTCAATTCCCAACTACCACGAAAATGCTGTTTTTTTTTATTATTATTATTATTTTAATGCCAAAACGACCCCTCAGGCATTTAATGCCAGAGAATAAGCCTGGTTTGCAACTCAAGCGAGCCACGCCACGAAGGAAAGTGGTAAGTTTGTATGTTGTGGCCAACATGGCAACATGCTGGTATCTTCCATCAAACCCGTTTATCGTCTTCGCCTCATCAGGAGTAAGAAAGGATCCAAAATCATACCCATCCATATCTCAGGCAGTACACACCGCATGATCTCAAATGTTCTAGGTGCTTCTACATTGTTATCAGTGCTGTGGCTCACCACATTTTGAATCGGTCTGGCTTTTGGGATGTGTGGTGGATATAACAAGGCGTAGCTGATGGACGGAGTAGATGTCACACTTACAGCATTGGAACTCACTCACAGAGCTCGGTGTTTTACTCATTTCCACACGCACCTTCACGTGGCTCACAGCTATCCTAGCATGTGGCATGAAACTGATGTGACCAATTGATTTTTTTATTTTTTATTTTAAACGATGGACTGTTTAAAAGAGACTATCCAACGGTACATTCCACATACGTATATGGCCGAATTGTTGAACGGATGAGCTGATTTTCACTCCAAATCATAATCAGGAGGGGTTCCACCTTATTCACGGTTCAGATTGATTCCAGGTTGGCACATGTACTATATGCAAAGACGCCCACGAAGAGTAGCGTAGTGACCGCGGAGCAATGAAAGATCGAAAACGGAAGAGAAAAACTTTGATGCTCTGGCAAAGTATGATGGATTATACACAGGCACTCATACATTACTTAAATATTATATGCATGGTATAAAAGTAGTTCAAATTAAGCCCTCCGATTTTTTTTGTCCCGCTTAGATGTATCATGAACCAAAATTTACTCTCTTTTTTATTGTCTGAATATCGGATTGGTAGAAATTTATTGGACGGTTAAAACATAAAATATTATATCAGATGGACTTATATCAACATTGAACTATCCGCGAATCAGGTGATAGAATTGTTCAACGTCCAATTTTTTTATCTTAATATATTGGGTTCAACGTCTAAATTTTTTCACCAATATATTCCTATGTGTACCATTTCTGAGTGTCTGCATATCAAGCGTCCTACGAGCCAGAGTATCTCAGTATCAGATAATTCGTACAAACAGAAACCTGGAAAACAGAGCGATTTTTCACACCCATGAAGTCCCACGTGAATGGAAAAAATTAGTACAGTAGATAAGTCCGTACAATGCTATGGACATTGATTTTTTAACGAAAATACCTGTCTAATTAGGATAACTTATCTTACTAAAGACGGTTTTTAAGGTAGAGACGTTGTTTTTTAACATAAATACCCCTCATAATTAGGGTAATCAGTTGAAAAAGGCAGGGTATTTCCGTCTTTCTCGATTCATCGGTACGAATAGTAGTCTACTTTGTTAATTCAGGGCTTTTTCGGGTCGGATGAAATAACGTGGGTAGTCCGTCGGGTCTACTCCGTCCATCTGTTTTTTAAAACAATTCTAAAAATGAGGTAGATCCAAAATTCATTCGTGCCATAGATATGAAACCATGGGAATTGAACGTACGAAGGGGACAGAAATTTTGTATCAGGATGCAGTTTATCTAAGTGGTGATAACCCTATGAACGGTTTGGATGGAATATGTACATCATGGTCAGGGTTTCAACAGTAGACGTTTCCATTCCCACTGTTTCGTTTGGAATGGCCCACCTGAGTTTTTTATCTTCCTGTTTTTTTATATTCAAATTCTATTGTAGTATTTAAAAATAGACGGTCAGAGTGGATTTGTCACGAACATCTCCATGGGCCCCACACACCCCCGGGCATTGATATATCTCTGTGCCCGGGGTCACAGGCAATCCGCTTCCCACGTCAATGCATGGGTAGCAAGTCTTACAAGGCTCTCTCACTGGTCTACCCTACAAGTTTATGTTGACGGTGTTTATGTTATGTTTTAAATTTTAGATGCTATTGGATGATTTGATCGACGGCCTTCCTTACGTATTATGCCAAATACAGTATAATCTACTATTTTAACGGCTGTGATCGTATGAGGGAGAATCTTTCATTGAATGGAGACTTCCAGATTAAAATGGACACGCGAAGCACCGTACATTCCTCTATTATCCTTTAACAGAACACTCCTATTTTAGTTTACCACAATTTAAAGCGGACTTAAACCCCACAAATCGCAGTTGTACGGTGATCCAGACCGTCCAAATCTCCGACCAACTTATTTGAAGCATAACAGAAGATTTTCATTATAAGAATATAATATTGTGAGTCTGATTTTTCCGTTCGAATTTGGCCCAGTGACTATAATACTTCTGACCACCCACTTGCTAGCCATTATTTGGATGGTTAGGATTTTTGGATCAGTATGATTCTAGAAATATGCATCATCCACAGCTGGCCCACAGTTTGGACGGTGTAGATAGCTGTATGGCAGTATCACGTGAAAAGGATAAGTCACCACCATTTTAAAATTATCCAGATGTAACATAGAAGTCCGCCCTGTCTTTTCCTGGCTACTCCGTCTCCATACTTTGTATTTGCTGACACGCATCCCAAATCCACTCGGCAGATTGCCAACAAAATCAATGCTGCTTGCAGACTTGGGCGAACCACAAGCGCCACACCCGTGCAAAACATGTACACGTATGAGAGATCATAGACCGTTCATAATGCGGGATACACATTTCTTGGGCCCTACTCTAAAAATATGGTTTTAATAAGAACCATTCATCTGTTTAGTCCCACTTGAATAGTTGCGGATAATTAATATCTAATATTATCATCTTGATGTGTGGCTTGGATCTATGACACGCAATCCAGGTTGGCACGCGTAAGAGCGCTTGAGTCTGGCGTTCGAGGATGGGTGTATGCATCTAGTGTTTCTTATCGCTGCGGACGAATATTTCACGCGTCGCCGGGCAGACCGGTGATCTCTTTCTAAGAAAGGCAAAGATAAGCTGCCCGAAGCTCTCACGGTCAGCAGACCACCAACTACCCCTGCCCGAAAATCCCACCTTCGCCGTCGCCTTCAATTCTACTCGTCTCCGGCCCCAAATTTCCCAAAGATACGATTAACCAAAAGAATTCCAAACGGAAGGGGTTTGTTAAATAATTAATACTCTGGCAGAGTACGACACTTGATACGCAGCCACTCAGATATTGTACACATTAACTCAAATGAAACCGACTATAGTGTGGAATCAACTTTCTGTAATTCAAAATAAGATTTTTTGAATAATCATAGCCTCTTATTCGTGGACGCTTTTATGTACAGATAGGACCATAGCTTATTTTCATTTTTAGCCGTCTAATAGATGTCCACCAATCCAATCGTCAGATGATCAAATAATGTAATTTATTTTCACGATACATCTAAACTGGATCCCAATAATTTGGACTGTTTAGTCTTAATTACTTCTGTAGGACCAAGTAATTTGTAGGTGCCTGTGTATCATCCATCACACTTTGCCGGAGTAGCAAAGCCTTTCTCCAAAGCCATACCAGACTCCCAAATCCATGTGCAAATCCGATGGACGGTGAGGAGGGAAACCGTCACACGTCACAATTAGGACCGAGGAGACATTCGATACTCGAGAAGAGTTTTATGGTTCGTACGCATGCACTGAGAGATTGTACAAGTGTCTTGCATATATGCCAATCAAGCCGTCCAAATAGAGGGAGGCAATGTAGATAGGTCCTAATACCAGAATCAGATGTTGGGACGGTCCTAAACTTTTGATTTGGACCTGTAATTATTTTCCATTTATCCATTCATTGGACGTCATTTAATCGGTCATTTAGGACTTCAGATCATACGAAATCTACCCATTCATCAGGTGGACCGCCATGTTTGGCCCTGATCAAAAAAATTGGAACGATTCGAAACTAAACAGGGCACACATAATGGACGGGTTGGAACGCATGAATCCCCCACGTGGCATTCTGTATCAAAAATTCACCTTCTACTCTGCTCCCAACTCACTACAATACACGTGTGCAACAATTGTTATTATCAAGACCGTTTGTCGCATGGGCCACTACGTGGATGGGCTCTGGACCAAAATTCGAAGTAATTAGATAATGGTCACTAGCAGTCGTTGCGAGTGTCTTTTGTTGAACGTGGACCGTTGCTCTGAAGGTCAGTAATCAGATGAATACCAAGCCTCTCTTTCTTTATAATTTTGTTCTTCACTTCTGAGATATGGTTTATTCAGGTTGTGGCCCACCGGATGATTTCCACGTGTACCTTGAGGAGCGACCTGTACAGCAATTCTGCAATACCTGCAGCATATAGAAAGACTCTGAGAGAAGGATAATGGCATTTTCAGTAAATTAACTAGATCAGAGGGTTACTTCTTTTCCGATACAAATCTGCTTGAAGTGTTCGTTTTGTTGCCTCTGTCGTGACTTGGATCCACTGTATGTCGCCGACCACTTAGTCTCACATTCCAATTGGTCCGCTGATCAGATCCGTCCATGTTGTTTTATCTTTTCTCTAATGTCATTATAAATCTGTTGGTTATTTCGAATATTACTACAATTAATGAATTTATAGCAAAGAAAAAAAAATCAATGGTACACATTCAACTTAAAAAATAAAAACAGGTTAGGTCATATTTAAGTATGAATAAAGGATAATAGGATATTCATTGTAATAAAGTGGATATGGACGGTTCAAATCATAGAGACATCTCAGAACGTGGGTTCCATTAGGTGGCGTTACATGCTACATACTAAATCGCGCCGGAGGTAGAGAAAGAGATTGAAAATGAAAGTCAAAGTAGATAATCAGTTCAGCCACCACATGTGAAAATGTAAAATATATGTTATATGGACTCGCGCGAGTGAGATGGTAAATCTATGAAAGGACTTTCCCTCGCAGTTTACAACTTAGCAACATGTCGGTTCTGTACCACTCATCAGATAGGGACCACTTCGAATACTCTATTATGAAAAATCAGGCCAATTTGATCTTCAGGTCGCTAATAACTGTAGGAGAAACAAGTAAGTTGAGAAAGACTTACCAACGGCCCAAAATCAACAGTTTCTCCTAGCTTATACAAGTAATGGAAAAGAGTGAATTTTTATTTTTCGGATTGATTAAATTATTTTTCATATGACAATCAGTGCAGATTTATCATACGCGTAAATCGTAATTAATTTATCACGAGTGTTGTAAGTTCTCTTCTCAACTCCACGCGCGCGTGTCATTAGTATTATGTCGGTCGTGTTCGTTGAGCCTATTCCAAAGAAGTTTCGCCAGTCGTTTTCTGGGAATAAAACTGTAATTAAAAATTCCGACCAAATTGTCTTTTATTAAATTAAAACAACTGTAAGAATTGGAGAAACCAATCAGTAGTCTGTTGACTACTTGAATTGGTGTTCATGCGGCCTTTAGCGATTGGAATTGTTCATTGATTCGGGCCCATGGTTCATGATGTTCAAACCATACTTCATTGCAGAATGCACTTTCATTCTCGAGGATGAACGGCTCTAAACATGCACCACTATAGCACGTTTGATCACGTTTTTTTTTTTTTTTTTTTCTTCCTGTTTATTTGGGGCCCACCACTCAGCGATCCAGATTGTTCATCAGATGCTTCCTGTCATTGATGGACGGTGTTGTTGGAGATTTCCCATAGTAGACAATCATAGACATAAATGCAGTAACTGTCGGGAACTGGATGGTTAAAATGGGTACAGGAAAAAAAAAAATTCCAGGGATTGGATGGCTTTGATTTTGCTAATGAGTAGATCTTCTGCGTCTCAGCTGTTAACCTTGTGGGGCCCACCGAATGGACGGTTCTACTTGACCCAGGCATTGAGTATAACGCACGAGTCACAATTCGGGGTAGTCACGAGCGACTCTCTGGCACGTGGGAGAGCTGCCTCTCCACGGTGTAGTGGAAAGTTGATGTAACAATCAAGTCCGTTCATCTAACGGGCCCAGGCATGGATGGCTTATTTTTCAAAAATAACAACTCCAGGCGATCATATCCATCTGATTGGTGGGAGTCAATGAGACGGCAGAAAACGTAACTAGTTAGATTGTCCAATATCGTCCAATAGGTTTATTTTGAAATATAAGGAGTCAAAGGCAAGGGCCAGTAGATGGATGGACTTGATTGATGACACCTCGCCACGTGTATATTGCTCCATCATATCCTGGTCATTCTGGCTAAGATAGAAGAGCGATTGGTGACGCTTGATGTTGAGCTTGAGCATGGCGTGCACGTGAACGACACGTGTAAAGGGGCCGAAACACGCGCACGCGTACCGTTTCTCCTTGAGATATTTTTGCGGGTGAAGCACCTTGATGCTCTGGCAGAGGGTGATGCATGATACGCAGGCACTTATAAATTAAATACCACACAAGAAAGTAATTCGAATTAAACCGTCCAATTTATGCATATATGTTAGATGTACCAATAAACCAAAAAAATACCTTTTCTTAATGAATTTACTCTCAGATTTGTGGATATCCATTGGACGTTAAAATGAAATATCCAACGGTCTTATTTCAACGAACTAGTGTCCAGAAACCAGATATTAGAATTTTACAAACAATCTTTTTTTTTATAGTGTCACTTGATGACAACGATTTCCATAATCTAATCGTTTAATCCGAGTTAGCCTATGTCTCGTGTACCATGTGCCTGTGTATTAAGTGCCATACACTGCCGGAGTATCCGAGGATTTCCCTTGTCGTGGCCCTGCCAAAGGGAGCCTGAATGGGTGCCCATTTTAGTACAGCCTTCACACGTGCCAAAGTAATCCAAGAATGTTTGATCGGCAAGCATCATTATCCCCCTTCTTTCCTTCCGTATAGCCTACGTGAGAGTTGTATATACTAAAATTTTGAGCTCATGCGAAAAATGAATAAACATGGTGGGTAAAACATCGAAAAATTGACCACGGTAAATGCCAACTTTTACCTGGTGTCTTTTCCAATCCCAAACTTACTTTTTTAGTCTAAACCTTTCATGTACGGACAGACTAATTGAGAATGAAAATACCCTTGCTTCTCGAAGCTATATCTTTGAAAAGCAAGGGTATTTTCATCCTCAATTAATCTATCCATGAGAGTTTTAGACTGAGAATCTAAGTTTGAAATAGTTTGGAAAAGATGTTGGTTAAAAGGTGGGGTTTACAGTAGTCAATTTTTTAAAAACATATATATCACAGTAAACCCTACCCACCCAAGATATCCACAGTGGATAAAACATATACATCACAGTGAGCCCTAGCTACCGAAGATATCCTTGGTGACCACACCTGACAATCCATTGAACATTGATGTGGTCCCACAGACATTTGATTACTGAAAAAGTTTCATTTAAACAACCATCAAAGGAGAGTACATATTCATTCTTCAAGCATGATGTACTAATTTCAAGAAAATCAAATATAATGTTTCAGTATATAAAGTTAGTTTAAGCCCATTTTCATAAAAGCAGCATTCTTTTTGTTCACATGTAAGGCACATGTGTTACATTTGCCATATAAGCCATGTGTTTGAATATATCAAAAGTTAGATTGATAATCTCTAATCACCTTAGATGCCACGGTCGACCTTTAAGCGCCCCATATGTGCTATACATAACTATATGTGTTATCATACACCTTCAAGATATTGATAAGTGCTCCGTTGTCATTCAGCTTATTCAAGTAATTGATATGTGCAACATATGTCATTATTAATATATAAGCATGATACATGTACACGTATGTGCCGACATATCAAGAGGCACATATTAAACAAAGGTAAGAACTTAAACACCTATTGCATCATATATTTCCGGACTAACCCGCCTATTCCACACAGCTCTTATCTAGCAAAACTTCCTTTAACTCTCTCCTGTTAGCTTTTTTATCATGTTTTTCATTGTTTACCTTCCTCTCCCTAAAACAAGCCTCATAGGACACTTGGTAGAATGATGCATCGATCGGGTCGTCCATGATATCTATGTTATATGCACTCCGTCCATCTTTTAGGTTAGCTCACCTTAAAAATATGATCTCAAAAATAGGTAGGTACAAGACTCATAACATTCATCATAGAAATAGTGGACATTGGATGCCCACCGTTAAAACCTTTTCAAGCTCACTGAAGTTTTGGTTCAGGCTGATATAAAGTATTTTCCGGTACTCACCTTATGAACAAGTTGAATGGTTTATAAACATCTGGTTGAGGTAAGAAGTTTTATGCTGAGAATTTCTATTTGAACCATGTCCTATGTTGTAAACCATTTAAGTTTTAGATCTACCTTCTTTTTTTTTCTCATGTTTAAATTGCAGCATGACTCACTGAGCATTTGGTTTACCAAGCTTGCTCCTTGAAGAATGGGTGGCAAGAAATTCACATTCAGGCTAGCTTATCATGTTTCGATTGGGTTTTGATAGGTTATGTACCACAATTTTATTCTAGGGTAATGTTAGTTTTTATTTTATTATCTATCATCTAATAAGAGTTGGAATTGTAACATAATTCTCTTGACAATGTAATTATTTATTTAGATCAATCACATAACTATTAGGGTGAGACTCACATTGCTAATAGAAGTAAATAGTTTTTTTATTAGATGTAGTACAAAAGACAATTCTACATAGAGTTGTACTGGGACAGCTTCTCTCCTTGAAACAGAATTGTAGACTCTTTCCCACTGCCAATCCAATTATATATAATGTAGTTGGTTCCCAATTACATACATGATTACATGCACGTTTTCTTCTTATCAGAGAACATACATGCGTGAGTGCTTAGGAAGTAGAAGATGGACGTGCAGCCACCTTCTCCGGGGTCTTCAACAACCAAGACAATGTTCAATCAAAGCACGCATTCAAATTATTTTATACCCTAAATTAATGCTAGTAAAAATCCTAGAAATTTAACGGTCTAATAAATAAAAAATATTAACGTCCATTCTCAAATAGTGGAAAATATAATTTATAAATAGCAAATTATAAATAAGGCTAGAACAAAAACAAGAAATAAAGGGATATAATATTGAGGGGGTGTTTGGTCTTTATTCCATTTTCTATCAGTGAAATCTGACTGTCAGCTACTTCAACGGAGGACCCCAAACATAAGATTATGATCACGTGATTAATGATTTAAATGAACAGTTTGATTGAGTTTAAACATTGCCATATGCGCTATATGCATGAATGGCTCTACTGTATTTCAATTCTACCATATGTACGATGTACGGTATAATACTAGCCCGTTTTTCTCCGCTATTTTTATCTGACGTGTTATTTGTCTGGCATTTTTTATCCAATATCTTTCCTGCTTGCTTTGGGGAGTTATTTAATACGCTGCCTGTATACAATGCTTGATATACATGCACTTAAAAATGGTACACATGGCCTATATCAATAAAAAATAAAACGACTAAATTGTTGGACGAACTGTTTTTTAAATTACAGTATAAAAATAAGGTTGGTTGAACAATAATAAGATCTGATTTATGGACACTTGTTTTTTTTTTATATAAATAAGATTATTAGATATTTCTCTTTTTTTAATCGTGTAATAAATAAAAATATTAACGTCCCTTCTCAAACAGTAAGAATAGGTACGATTAATTAGCAAATTGGGAGTAGGTCAATAACAAAAACAAGAAATAAAAGGTCAAAAATATCGAGAGGATGTTTGATCTTTATTCCATCATCTATCAGTGAAATCTGACTGTTAGCTACCCATAGCATGATTGATTATTTAAATGAACGGCTCTGATTGAGTTTAAATGCTACCACATATACTATATATAGGAATGGCTCTATGGTACTTTAGTTATACTCGATGTACAGTATGATACTTACTCTGTTGTTCTCTCAAAATAAAAAACATAAAAAACCTCAATTTCTTACCGCTTCCTTAGCTAAGCTTATCTAACGTGTTGTATGTCTGGCATTTTTATCCAATCTATATCTTCATTGGGCAGTTATTTGATACTCGACTGGTTTGGGATGCTTGATGCACGGGCACTTAAAAATGGTATACTTAGCCTATATGAAGCAAAACTAAACCGACTAAAGTGTGGGATAAACTATCTTGTAAATTACAGAACAAAAATAAGGTTGGTTAAACAATCCTAACCTCTGATTCGTAGACAAACATTTTTTTAAATAAGATTATTGGATATTTCTCATTTCTAACCGTCCAATAAATGGTTAGAAATCTAAATTTTCAATAATCAAATGAAGGGTTTTTTTGTTCATGATACAAATAAACTGTTGTACATTATTTTGAACGTTTATTTTTGCATTATTTGTATGCCAAGTAAAGTAATATCTGCGTAATTTTAGTTGCCCGCGTATCATCTATCACACTCTGCAAGAGTATCAAAGTATTTCTCTACGCCTTTAAAAACCCAAGCGCACTCCCTCCTCTGCTCCCATCTCGCCGTCGTCCGTTGTCTCCTCCAAACATCTCTCTCTTCACGGGATTTCAGGTCTCTCTCTCTCTCTCTCTCTCTCTCTCTCTCTCTCTCTCTCTCTCGCATTTCTTTTCTGTTTTCTAGGATTATCCAATCGCCATTTTTGCACCTCGGAAGATCTCCAGATTCTCCTTCTATTAAGTCTTTTGGACGTTTCGGATCAATCTCCAGACGTTTTTCGCTCGGAGTCTGTTCGAAATTCGATATTTTTTCTTTTTTTGTGATTTCCGCCAGATTTCGAGATGTGTTTGGATATCTTTCTGTTTCGATTCTCAGATAGATGCATTTGGATGCTTTTTTTTTTTCCAGATCCTTGTAGTTTAAGTTGGATTTCTGTTTGGATGAGTTTCTGCTGTGGCTCTCTCTCTCTCTCTCTCTCTCTCTCTCTCTTCTCTCTCTCTCTCTCTCTCTCCTCTCTCTCTCTCTCTCTCTCTCTCTCTCTCTCTGAATTCAGAGACTTTTGTGTGGATTTCGTATTTTTGTGTTGTAATTTTTGTTAGAAAACTCTCTGCCTTTCTTTCGTTTCCCTGAATTATCGACTTTTTTCATTCGAAATAGGATCGATTTTTTTTTTCTTTGAGTTTTTAGATCTCAGATCTGCGTAGATTTTCAGATATAGCTGATTTCGTTTTTTTTTATTGGATCTTTTTCATTTTATCTATTTCTGGAATTTGTTGCTATTCTCCAATCTGCATTTATTAGATTTCTCATCAGATACTTTCATCTCTCTTTGATGTTTCTGATTTTTTTTGTTTCGAAATTCGATCCAAGTTCTCGCGGTTTTTTGACGTATTCAGAGCTGCTTTAGATCTTGATTTTTGAATTGTAATTGTTACGGAGCAATTTCGTTTTAAGATGTCCCGGGATCATCAAGTGAAGAGCGGGGTATTGTGATCCAGACCGTTGATCTAATGTGCCTGGCTGTGGATGGAATCCCCGCGTGCACACGCACACACACGCACTTGAATTTTGTCGGGGCTAAAAGAGATAATAAGGCAAGATCGAATCCAGAATTTTAGTTTAGCCTCTCATCTTTGTTTGATCTTGGATCGTATCCAGAAATCTCTTCTTCTACATTTGAATTTGTTTGGCCTGAAAAAAGATTCTAAGGCAAGATCAGCGATTTAGGATGTGTTTGGTTTCACCAAATTTCATGAAATGTCATGAAGATTTTCAACAAATTAGACTGATTAATAGTGAAATATCATTGATTTTAGTGCAACCAAACAGACCCTTATCATTTTAGTTCCGTGTTGATTTCTTGCTTTGTATTTAGTTTGTTGCAGTTAATTGCAAGGTTTTATAGAGATGGAAGTTTCAGGGGGTTAATCAGTTGTAAAAATTCCATGGCCTTGACTGGTATGTTCTTCTTTTTTCACCCTCCCCTTCTCTCCACAATATGATGTTTTCCTGATTTTCAATGCATTAAAATCCGTACCATTTGGGGGGAAATTGATTTTTCTTTTTTCTTTTTTCATTATTATGTAGATATTGGGGCAATGTGTGGGGGAGAGAACAGCTCTTACAACTCAAAAGTCGTCGATTTCGCTGTCTACCAATTGATAGGAAGAAACTACTGCAAGAGTAGCAGCTCTGGAATGGCATTTGAACCAGATCGCACCAAACCCAGAAAATCATCAGCGCCTGCGGTTCAAATTGTCCATTCTGAAACATCTTTCAAGCCTGGTCCCGTAAATTCCCATTGGCGACGGTTACCACGAATATCTCTGATTGACTCTATTTTCCATTGCTCTATGATCTTGTCTCTGTTTTTCAATTGCCGGATTGGTAGATTTGCGTAGTGTGGGGAATTTACGCTGCTTCTCCCAGTTTGTGGAGCGGCCCCACTTAGCAAATGCCTGTTCTTG